>PVHY01011568.1:0-47515 GCA_004024945.1 Uropsilus gracilis
GGGGGGGGGGGGGGGGGGGGGGGGGGGGGGGGGGGGGGGGGGGGGGGGGGGGAGGAGCTGTGGCCTTTAAACTGTTGAAAAAATGTATCTCTCATAATCTAAGTAACTTTGACACTGAACCACAGCCTGACAATTAAATTTCTCTCTCTCACTCACTAAATTTCAACCCATGGATATGCTACTTTGAGAGCTAAACCATTTTGATGTGAAGGCACCTCTTTTCTCTCATCAGAGCCTAAAAAGCTGTCAGTGCCAGTTTCCTTATTAGTAACCAATCTGCTTTCTCTAACAGTACCTCACAGCGTATACCAAAGGGAAAATGCTGCTCTCCCAGAACAGAAGAGCAAACACAGCTGAAAAAGGAGTAGTGCCGAGAGGCTTATAGAAAGCACCAGGAGGGGAAGTTAAATGTGCCGCTCACCTCACCAACATAGTGGATGTGGAGTGCAGGGCAAACTGGAGCCATTTTCCTGACCAGCGATATATACATCCTGTCTTCAAGAACATTTTTCATGACTGTATTTAAGCAATTGCTCTGCTCAAACCTTGATCTGTGACTACATTTTCCCTTCATCAGCCATTCCTGATCAACAGGGAGTTTTCTCCCAAGGAACCACTGCAAATTTTACAAAATCACCAATGACCGTCACTTCTTCCTTGCCATTGCATGGAAAATACACTGTGTGCCAAATTCATCCTAGTCTGAACCTAGTTTGTTGCACAAGAGAGTTTGGAAGTTTGGTCTGCATCCTCAAAAAATTAAAGCCCTTGAGTAAATGGGCCTCAAGGAAACATGCTGAGGGTAACTTAACATATAAGACTAAGGTCCCAGACAGGTGAAGAAGTAAAACAAAGAAAACACCTAGAGGAGAAAATTTCCATATGTATAACTCCGTGTGAATGTTCTGGGGTTATAGAACCTGGGTAAATAGAAGTGAGGGATGAAAAGTAGAGAGAAAACTGAAATTCTGATAGCTCTCAGTCAGAGAGAATCCCAAAACCAAAGGGGCGAGGGTTAATATAGAACCCTGCATAGCTTATATTTTATCTGTGTATTTTTGTCATCTTCCTGCTCCCTCTTTTCTGGAGCTGATAGTATCAATTATTATCTTGTTCCATAGTCTTGGATCCCTTCAAAGGAATGAGAGTACAATCTTGCCATCAGTGAACCCTCTATTCTTTGAATCTCCCTTTAAGCAAAGAACAGAAATAAAGGCCTTTTTTCTTTTTTTGGAGACCCAAGTGATAATGTTCATTTTACTGTAATAAGAGGGAAACTCTCTTGCTGAATTAATTAAAACATTTTACCAGAAAGACCAAGAAAATCAGTTACTTGGCTTGAGCACCATAGGTGTCAGCACTTATTCTTATGTGTTCTCTGGTGATATTCATTCTTCTGTTATAGACTAGTAGTTATTTAAGGGAAAATACTTTTTTTTTTACTGCAGCAGAACTTATATCCAGAAAAATACATATGTAGCCTCACAAACGGCATGCACTATGCATGCCCAGATCAAGAAACAGAAAATTACCAGAAAACCTTCCCCTCATATCTTCTACCCAAGAGAAACTATCACTTATTCTTTCAACAATAAGGATTAGTTTTATTGTATCTATACCTTGAAACACTGATATCTATAGTATGCTCACTTTTGTGTCTGTATTATTTCCCTTACCATTATGAGCTTCATCCATATTGTTTTGTTAGCAGATTGTCTTCACTACTCTAAGCATAGTACCTGACCCTGAATATACCACAGTGGATTCATTCCATTTTGATGAGCATTTTGGTAACTTCCAGTTGAGGACAATAGTGCCGCATCTTGATATGTGCTTTTGGTAAAACAGATGTAGCAATTTTTTAAGCAGTCATGTATGTATCTATTTGAATTTCTTTTCCTTATTTTAGAAAGTTAAGTAAGAAAGTATATGCTGAGTATACACTCTGAGCATATTTAACAACGTGTTAGAAAAAATGTAGAATGATTTGACATTCAAATCATTTGTCCACAATATTTTGGCAGTTTGTTCTCTAAAAGCAAGCAGCAACAACTAAGCTGATGCTGCAGACTTGATTCTTCATGCCAGTCGTGGCATTTTCACCTGACAGACTCTTCCTGCCTCCTGGCAACAACTTGTACTCATTTCAGTCATGTCTTCTATTTTCAGCTCATATAAAATTTTTTCAAAAAATACTTTTTTTCCAGACTCATTTTTCCTCTTTTAAATTCTTTGATGATTCTTAAATTAAAATATAAAGATACACTTGTTGAGTTTAGTAGTTTATCTTCAAAATGACACTGAAAATGTTTTTTTGTAAAGGTGGGAGGCAACAACCTATCTCCTCAGGTTATCCTGTGCTTTATATTTTCATATGGGAAGCAAAATGAACAAATTCAGAAAAATTATTCAGGCTGTGTGTGAGATGGTAGTAGGGTAAAAGGGTGATCTCAAAATTCTTTGACATTCTTCTTATCAAAAGATAGAATTTGGGTGGATTGTGACTGATTTAACCTACTGACTACAGTATAAGTGTTGTTTTGTGATTTTCAGGAAAGGTAATAAATGAACAAGCAGCTCCCCTCAGATTTTCTTAGAATACTTACTTTCAGGGTGCTCCTTCTCAGAATCTAGCCACCATATTGTGATATGCCCACATCACATAGAGAGACCCCCATGGAGGTATTTTAGTTACTAGTGCCAACTTTGAGTCATCCCAACTATTGTGGGATTGAACTGTATCCGCTCAAAAAGATATGTTGATTTCTAATCCCAGTACTGAGGATATAACCTTATTTGGAAATGGAGCCATCACAGAAGTAATTAGTTAAGATGAGATCATATTGGAGTAGCTAGAGTGAGCCTTTGAGTGGTCCTTCAAGAGAGAACACCATGTGAACACACAGACAATAAGGGAGAGGACCATGTCAAGATGGAGCCAGAGATTAAAATTATGATTGCACAAACCAAGGAATACTATGTCACCAGAACTCTTAAGACACAAGGAAGGACCTTCACCTGGAAGCTTTGGAGGGAAAATTGCCATACACACTTTCAGTTTAGACTTTTAGACTCCAGAACTATAAGGAAACACATTTCTGTTGTTTTACGCAAGCCAGCATGCAATATTTTACTACAGCAGCCCTAGAAACTAACACACCAGACGACAAACATGTAAGTGACAAAGTCCCAGGTCAATTGAGATTTTCCAGGTGAGGACCCTGGCATTATAAAACAGAGAAGCTATTAGAGTTTCAGGTATGGAAGTGATTCCCAGTTGCCCCAGTCTTATTACACAAAGAACAAACTAGTCATCTCTACTCTGAAAGTGTGCTGAAAGCCACAGGAGACTGTCAGCAGAAAACAGAAACTCAGTGTTGTGTCCTATAAGAAGCAAGGGCACTAAAGCAGGTATAAGAGTTTACTATAAGTCAAGCAATGCTGTAAAGACTTCACAAGGATTGTCTGATTTAATCCTTCTAACAGCACAATGAAGCAGGGCCTGTTTCCAAAATTTTTACAATTGAGGACTTTTTTTATAAATGACATTGAGAGTTACACAGTAAGTAGATAAGTGGTAAAGCATGGGCTTCCCACTTAGGAAGATGGCACAAAGAATCAAGATTTACTATAGCTATTGGAAAGAATGTGGTTAGTCTCTAGTAGAAGATAGTGATACAAATGTTTACTCACTTAATAGAACTTTGTTGAGTTCTGCAATGTGTCACTGTGTCATGGAGGTAAAGTCATGCAAAGAAACAGATAACTTTCTAACTTAGTCCAATATTGAATTATTTTCAAAGAAACAGTTATAATTAGGAATATGAGAAAGAAATAAAGCAAACAAAAACAATGGAGCAATATGGTTCTCCTGCTGATAAAGCCAGAGGAAAAGTTGAGAGCAAAGATAGCTAAAGCTCCTAACTAGAAAACATAAGTGTGAGGTAAATCAAGACATGGCATATAAATTCAGCTGTGGCTCAGTCCTGTGAATCTCAACAATGCCTCACATACCTTCAATGTCCCAAGGAATCTGATCAGATCAGGTCTAGTTGCAGTTGGAATGAATACACTCATGATGAACTCTAGTGCATTCACTTTGGTGTTGTTTCCTTAATCACAAAGTATCCTTCAAGGTGCTCAAAGTATCCTTCCTTTCCTCAAGGGGAAGGAAAACAGGAAGGAAGGCAGAGATGGTGTGTATAATCAGTGGGGGAAGGCATTCTGCTACTCTGCTGCTCAGGACAGACTGGTCACTATGGTGACAGCATAGTTCAGTCTCAGGGAGGATGTCTGTGGTAGAGGTCTAGACTATCATCTAACCATTCAAAAGGTGAGGGTGCTGCAATGCTCTGCAAAACTGGCAGAAATAGGTCAACAAAGCCCCTGAAACTAGTTCGCTCCACTGGGCTTTTGTCCCCTCATCCAGTCACGACTGCTTTAACCTTTTCTTCAAGTGGAATGTTCCTTTAACAACTTAAAATAGTTTCAAAAAATATTTAACAAAAAAAGGTCAAGACTATATGGAGCTGGCTCATCCATTTTAGGAGCTGAGAACTTTGATTTTTATTTTTGAAGTATTTTATTAATGCTTTAAAAGGAAAAAGTGAAAGCATTTGGGGAAGTTCAGTCAGGAAAGGAGTAGCCTGGCACCAGTCCAGAACTTATGCAGCCCCTCCATCACATCTAATAGCCATTGTGTTTTGGGAGGGATGGGGGAAATGGGATCCCCTAAAAGCCAAACAAATATCTTTGTTTCTTTTCATCAAAAAGCAACTCGAAACTACTAGCTGCCTAGTAAGGGAGCTGTATTTCTTTCTTTTAAACAATTTTTATTTTATTTTCTGCATACAATCTTGGTCTTATTTGTATAGTTATGATCCATCCTTTTCCCCCTTCTCCCCTATCCCCTTTCAGTGACTCCTACCTCCTTTTCCCTGCAAGTCATTGACTGGTGTTTGGCCCATTGTTCTATTTCTTTTCTGGTGCAATGTCCTTTAAGGGAGCTGTATTTCTAAGAGAACACATAATGTTTGAGCACCTTTTGTCACTTCAATTATTTCTGCTTTTTTCAGTGGATGTGGAGTCAGAACCACAACCAGAGCACACTTAGGAATGGTTTCATAATTCTCCCAGTTTCCGCTGAGGTGTTCGAAAGCTCTTAATGATATTCTGTTAATGATTTAGAATATCATTAAGAAACAATGATTTTCCATATTAGTTAATTAAGTGGTAGGGGCAGTAAAGAGAAGATCAACTGGGTGGAAGAACTCTTTGAGTCACATAACAGTATGTGAAGATATCACAGATGAGAGCTAGCTCCTTCATCTGGTTAACTTTGGTGTGAGAAGTTTCATAATCAAGTTTTATAGAGAGAGGTTTTTATAGTCTTCAGGGTTAGATGGGTGTTTGGACCCCAGTTCCACACTTTAGAAGCACTGTGAATTCTAATTAAGATCCTGAAAGATACAATAGCCCCTCCCTCTGAAACCATCTTAACTGTTGGCATCCATAGTAGTCCTCAAACCATTTGGAAAGCACTTTCAGCAACAAAAGTCATTAATGTACATTTTGAAATCACTAGAAATCCAGAGAAAGTCACAGAAAACCAAAGTGAGAATTCTTTCATTCCTGTGATACTCTGTATATCTCATTGACAAGCTCCCCTGTGGTGCATATTTGGAGAACCAATATTAAGAATTATTTGGAAAGCATCTGGAAGAAAAAGATCAAAGGATGAAGATCATTAGATGGATTTGCCCACCTGTCAAATTGTTTAACACAGAAAAAGTCAGTGGGAATAGATAAGAAAGTAAACCTTAAGAGATATGTTCTGTTCAATCTGTTCAAGAACTACATGTTTAGTTCTTAAACTATAATAAATGTTCTTCCATGTTGATACATCTTTTACCTCCTTCTTTAGGAGACTAATGCCTTCAAGTCTGTATCTACCTCGTAGCACAATATATAGATGGCAAATTGAGCTACTGTTTTTTAAAAAAATCGACCACAATTATAGCGCTATAACTAAATAATAGGTAAGTAGCTAGGTAGATAGATGTGTGGACATAAATTTCATCAGATGCCTAAGCCATTTGAAAGATACGTATCTAGTTATTCACAAATCCCCAAGATCTTACTAATGAAAATTTCTGGATTTCACCCAAATAAGTTTTCTATACAAATATAAGCTTCTTAGGCCATCATTATACTACAAATTTCTTCAATTTCCACTAAAATTTTATCTCTTCATGAGCAATTTTTGTACAAGCTGAAAAACCAGCTGAAACTTTCACAAAGCACTTTTTTCTCCTTTTTCTATGAGAATATATGATGAATGCTATATTCTATATTCAAAAAACAGGGTCACTGCTGACTTTCATTCTATTGCCTGATTTACCACAAATTTTTGTTTTGTATTTAAAAACTACAACTGTTTTTGACCTTAACTTACTCCTTGCTTCTATCAGCAACCTTGGGTCACCTTTCTTTCCAAAGACTTATATATATTTAAAGCATAGAAAATCTGACTGGTTGGTGACCACTGCCATGAGAGGCGGGTTGGGCTGCCAGATATGTGAACTCACTCTCTGGGGGTCTTATTCTTACTTATCAGCCTGGAAATATAACACATCTTGGAACTTGCTCCCAACTGAGTTCCCATGATATATCTCAACTTGGCCCCTCCATTCACCTTTGTAGGACTTTTCTCATCATAAATTAAATCCCCTAGTTACAGCCGAATATTGTGTATGTAACCTTCTAATGAATGTGACATCAGTGCCATCAATATTACAAAAAGTAAGATGAACAAATCTGGAGTTTTTGTTCTCCAATATTTGTTCAGTGGGTTAGGAAGATATGAACTTTTTTTCAAGTAATATGATACAGTGGGGTTTTTTGTTTTGTTTTACGATAACGCAGTTCACTTTAGGACTTAGAAATATGATGGATCATTTTTTTTTCATGGGAATATTGTCAGGACATGTATGGTGTAACAGTGTGAGAAACGCACATACATATACCCGTTCAGAGCAGGCTTTCTCTTTCAGTTTTTGTTCAAAGAATTCAAAAACCAGTATCTGGAATTTCTGAATTTGATTTTGAAATATGAGGTGTTAGAGTATTACTTACTCTTCTGAAATTACTTTGGTTGGGTTATGACCTGTGAAATATTTCAGGTGTTGTTGTCTGTTAATTTTGACTCTACCTCAATCTTAAAATACTTTTTTATTATACTTTCTTCGCTGCCTGGAAGTGGACATAGTTTACATTTCAAGTCTGCCATCAAAATCACAAATGCTTCTACTAAGAAATCCCCTTCAGGATTGTCTTTGCACAATAGACAATGTTCCTTAACTGAATATTCTTTTTTTTTCTCTTCGCCCTTGCTCTTCTTTCATCTTGGTGTCAGTTCAACCCATGTCTCATTAAAACCATTTCATTTCATTGTGGACTGATGAATGAAAAGAAAAACCTGATAAATGAAATATAAAAAAGCTCCTGTCTAACAAGCACAGCTTCATAAAAGACAAAATCTCTCTATTGATAACAATGTCTGAATTTGGAGCAGGGGTCTACCTTCTTAAAGCCACTGGCAATATGAGCATTCTCTTCTTGGAGCACTCTGAGGTTGGTAATTATCAGAGTACAGGGCTTGTAATTATCTTCTTGGGTCTCTTGAATGTTGTGAGACAACTCCAATGGCCATTCAGGGCATTATATATATTGTAACTACATTTTCTAATTATCATGTTATACAGTTTTGAAATAAATTGAAAATTTTAATTTCATTCAGCTAATAAAATACATCTGGAGTTCTCTTAGAACACAATGCCCACCACAGTAGCTGCAGTAGCTAGACAGCAATGCTGTTTATCCACACTTACCTGCCTCTTTGTGGTGGTCATTGTCCAAATTAGCAGGGTATCCGTGTTATTTAATTAGTAAGAGACTGGTGTAAGTCCATTCCTTTTATGAAAAAATTACTCTGACATAATAGTTTAGAATATGAAACATCCTTTGAGTTTATAGCAGTTTTCCTAAGTGGTATGAATATAAGAATTATGTGAGGTACATGTTGAAATTCCCTATTCCAGATCTACCAAATCAACTCTCCCAAGGGAATCATATGCCCAGGAAGTTATGGGAAGCACCATTTGCATACCAGCTTTTAATCTTAAAAAAATCCAACAAATATAATTCAATTTCATGTCAAATATTTATGAAATTAATACTGTGTTCATGTTACATTTTCTGATACAAAGAGAAATAATACAATAAATAATTAAATCATTTCCCTCCTACATATCAGATGCTTACATTTCATTTATTTCTAAACCCTCATAACACATATAAGAGGTGAGTTATAGAGTCTCAGATAAGGAAACAGGATCTGAGGAAGGTTAAGTTGCTTGCTCGTAGCAAGTATGTAATAGAATCCCCATCATTCTGGTTCCTCATCGCATGCTCTAACCACTACTCCACTGCCTTTCTTTGCTTTTCTGGTGCAATAAGATATGTATAAAGAAATAAAAAAGGCAAAATGCTACCTATGCCCCGTGAAGGTAAACATGGAAATCCTAAAAGCAAAGAAACTATTAGTTTGATCTAGACCATGTCAGGAAGACTTCAAGGAAGAAGTAAGGCAGGCAAGAGTAGGTAAAGAAGGGTGTGTATTATAGGAAAAGGGAAGGGCACCATGAAAGATGATGTTGCTCTTACGATTCCTGTAGTGCAACTGAGTATTCCTTTGCCCTTTTGAAATCATATAATTTAGGAAGCTACTCAGTATGGTACATATTCCCTTAATATCCTTATAATATGGAAATGATACCATTTTAGAATTCAAAGAAAAAATGGTTCATTCGGGGAGTAGGGGATGAAATGCTGAAAATAAATTCTGTTCTGCCTCCTTGAGTTGAGAGGTGAATAGTATTATGGTTAAATGAAACAATTTTCCACCTGCATTTTTAATAGCCAAGGTAAGACAGTGGTAATGCCAGCCTGCACAGACTCTTAAAATTGGAAGGGATCCTATAAATCATGTTCATTGTTCATCAGCCTCCTGTCTGGCAGCAAATCTTTATGCAAGGTTCTTCTCCCAAGTCCCAAGAGGTTAATTGTCCTGGGTTTGTGCCCTCTAGTGACATGGAACTTAGAGCTTCCATTTTGTGACATGGAACTTAGAGCTTCCATTTTGTGGGTACATGTTAGAAATGTACCCACATGGAACTTAGAGCTTCCATTTTGTGGGTACCCTGTTCTATTTCTAAGATGTTGTTTTAAAAGGACTGAATCAACAGTCTGCCAAGCACAGCCATCTTTTTACACATACTATCTATTTGACTCTATAAAAAGCTGAAAGGAAGATTTTTCCCCCATTTTAACAATGGGGAATCGAAATAAGGAGTAGATGAGTGATTTTACCCAATGCCACACAGTTAAAATTTAATTCCAAGCCAGTTCTCTGCCTCAATTTCCCCACAGATATCTTACTTATGTTGCAGTCTAGTGCAATCTAGTATCTAGTTTATGCTTTTACTGATTAAAATTCACACAATCTAATATAGACACATGATGTTCCTTTAGTTAGGTTAAGACTTGCATTATTCTGTATGTTGTTTTAATCCTTAGTATTAAACATTAAGTACTTTTAAAATTATTCCTTACATGCCTCACCACAGATGTCCCCATACATGCTCATCTGAACACACTTCTGGCTTATAATATCCTTTTTAATATGACACATACTGAACTGAGCACATATTATAGACATGGTATAATCTATATATTATGTACTTTGGTTATAAACTTACATGCAACTATGGCTTCTAGGTCTTATTCATACAAGCAGCTAATAAATTATATATCCTTCATTCTGTACTGGTACAATGAATTCTTTATATTCATTTTGCCTAACTTTGAGCATATCAAAGACCTGTTGTTCAAGACTGTTAAAATTCTTAACCTCCTTAATAGCACTTGAAATCATGTCATCATCAGTTATGTATGTATTAATAAACATTGCAGAAATCAGCCATCCTTTACCGCCTATTAGGAGCCCTATCAAAACCTGTCCCCTCTTTTCATTTTCAGTATCCTCTCTGTGAATGTTTCATTCTCCCTTCCTATTCACTTGCAGTCCATGGAGCAGAAGCATGAACTATAAACAAACTCCTGAGCCCCACCCCAATCCTATAGAATCCAAACCTGCATTTTAATAAGATTCAAGATTTCATATGCACATTTTTAATTTTTAATTTTATTTTTGGGGTTAGGATTTTGTTCTTCTGTATATGCATATGTTCCACTTACACACCACCTAACCTCCCTGACCATTATATTTTAGCTGCTCTAGTCTAGTGTACATTCAGCTGTACTTCACCTCCTTCCTCAGTTTCTTTATCACAGGAAGGAGAAGAAACTAAGATCCTGAATGCTCCCCAATTCTCTAATCTTCTGTTTCTTCCTAGTAAGTTCAGGTACCTTGAACTGTCCCCAGATTTGGCTTGCAGTTCTTTAGTGAGGCAGAATAAAATTGATGACTGATATAAAGACTTATCTCATCCCTTCAATATTAATAGCCATAAATGAGAATCTCTAACTCAAGAGGGGTAACGCTCTGGTTTTATGCCTAGAACTATTTGATTTGTGTCCTAATTGAATATCAGACTTTTAACTGTGTGCCAGAAATAAGACTCCAAAATGTATTTTGTCCATGGAGGGAGGGTGTAAAAAGTACCTTTCCCTGGGAATAAAAAGCATTGGCTCCTTTGGGATCAGTTTATCAGCATTCAATCTCTCTCCCAAGCATTGATTAGATGCATTTCTCAGTGTGCTTATCTGTAAATTAGAAGTAGGGAGAGAACACCTGTGCCTTGGGGAACTGTGAGGTTTACAGATTATTTCTCTCTCATGCTTAGCCCAGAAATTTCAATTAAATACTCGATATTTCTTTAAATCTTATTTTTTCATTTATAAAATAGGAAGAGTTTCTAATTATCCTGCAGGTTAACATATTAAGCAATGTATATGAACATACCATAAATGGTTAATTATCAAACATTTACTATTTTAGTAGAAACAAGTGAAGTAGATATAAGACATTCCAAATGATCAAAGATAACAAAAGCTAATTCTTTGAAAAAAAAAAAAAAACACTAGAGAAAGAGGGAGAAAAATCTAGTAGATAAAATCAGATATAAAGAGAAATAACAACAGATAGACATAGATAGTCATATCTGTAACACAGAGAGCAAATACTGAGCAAATGCATGTTTGCAAACATAAGTTTCTGTTCCTTAAAAACCTGACAGTCACAATGAACGTTAAAAGGAAAAATGAAATAAGTGAAAATAAGCACAAATACAAGCAAATTTGTGTCCCTGATTAAAGTTATAGTATCAAAACAAATCAGTGTTTATTTAACATGCATTAGGGTTTTACAGAGAAATAAAACTAATAAGAAGGGGAGGAGAGAGAAGGAAAGAAGACAGAAGTGAGAGAGGGAAGTTTTTATCATAAATATATGTTGAATCTTATGTTGAATGTTACCAATTTCTCTACACACACTGACATCAAGATGATTTTTTATCTTTCCTTTTACTGTTATCATGACTTACATCTTCTATTTTCAGATCTTAAACCATCTTTGCATTGAATAAATACACTTACTCAAGATAGATCATCCTTGCAATGCATTGTTGAATTCAGTTTGCTAATATTTTATTGTGGATTTTTTCCTCTGTGTTCATCAGCAATATTGGTCCATGATTTTTGCTCTGTGATGTCATTGTCTGCTTTCCATATCAGAGTAACACTGGCCTCATAAAATTTGTTTTGATTACACTATAGATTTCCTGGCTTATAATTGATCTGCTCAGGTTTCTATTTCATCCTCATTCAGGTCCCAAAGTTTGTGTACATCTAAGAAATTGTCCATTTCTTCTAGCTTATTCAATTTTCAGCAGAGATATTTGTAAGTCTCTTAAATTCTTCTGTATTTCTGAGAAGTCTGTTGTTAATTTCTCCACTTTCATATGAATAATTTTATTCATTAGAGCTTTCTCCCTCTTCTTCTTTGTGAACCTAGTTAGAGGTTTTTCGTGTTTATTTTTTTCAGGTTCATTGATCTTTTGGAATGTCATTTATGTCCATTTTATTGGCTCCTGCTATAAAATTACTTATTCCCTCTTACTGTCTTTAGTTTGTTTGTTATTCCTTTCAGTTCTTTAGGGTATAATTAAATTACATATTTGAGTTCTTTTAGTTTCTTGATGTGGGCTTTCATTGTTCTCTACTTCCTTCCTAGTACTGCTTTTGCTTCACAGCATAGTTTCTGATAATTTTATTTGTATCCTAATATTCTAAAAAATGTCTCCTTTGACTTCCTCATTAATTCAATAGTCATTAAGTAGTATGTTTAGCATACATATAGTAGAAATAGTTCTCTGCTTTGTTTTGTGGTAGTTTCTAGATTGATACCACTGTGGTCAGGGAAGATACCTGATATTATTTCAATCTTCATGAATGTATTGATACTTGTTTCATGACCCAACATATGACCTATACTGGAGAATATGCCATGTACCCTTAAGAATAATATGCATTCAGCTTTTGGAGAAGGTAGTGTCATAAAAATATTTATTATTAATACCATTTGATCCAATTCCTCATTTACAGCTATTGTTTCCTGATTGATTTTCTGCCTGGTTTATATGCCCATTGATGAGACTAAGGTGTTGAAGTCCCCTACTATAATGTTGATGCCAGTATCTGTTTTTGGATTTGTTAACAGTTATATATTTTTATGTTCTTTCATTTGGTGCACAGAGTTCTCTCTTCCTGATATATTTTTACTTTAAGCATTATTTAATGACCATTCCTGTTGCTTGTTACATTGTTACATTTTTTAGCTGGAAGTTATTTTATCTAACTGTCCTACCTTTTTTTTGGACCCCATTTGCTTGAAGAACTGTTTTTCAACTATTTTCTTTGAGCCTATTCTTATTTCTGAGGCTCATATGGATCTGCTAGAAACAGCAGAAACTTGTTTTCTGATCCAAAGAGCCACTCTGTGACTTTTGATTGGTGCATCCAATCTACATACATTTAAAGCTATTATTGATATATAAAGATCTGCTACTACCATTTTGTCTTATGTCATCTACATATCTGAAGAAGAGTAGTGAAGGGTAATATTAGACAGATTTTGAAAAGGACAAAGTAGACCAATTTTGCCAAAAAAGTTTCTCTAAGATACATCAAGTAGATAAGAGTCAGTTATAAATGATTATTTTACAAAACAAACCAGGGCAAAATATTCACTATATTGCTATTTGTGTATATGTCCATACAACTATATAAAACAGCAGTGAAATGACTAGAAAATTATGTTAAATTTTAATGACATTGTGCGTGGATGTACATGTGCAGGTGATTGCAAAACCTAAAACTGAGAAAATACAAATTTTACTGTATATCCTTATTTATGTTTGAATAATTTATAAGAAAGTAGATAGGTACTATTTTGAAAATATATTCATAAATATATTTCATAATTTCATACATTTCATAATTAACAATTTTATAAAAACATAAATAACATAAATATTTCATAATTTACAAATAACAATTTCATAAATAACAATTTTAAACAAACAAAAAATGTATTCCCTTTTGGGGAAAACACAATAACATAAAGAGTCTAGAATTTATCAGTTCCGACTATTAAATTCTCTGGTCTATCATTTCCTTATATTAAAATTAAACTAACCCAAGTTCTCATATCAATTTATGAGAACTTGGGTTAGTTTAATTTTCCTTTTACACTTTAAATTCCAATAAGATTTAATACATAATTTAAATACTTGGTTATTTTTGTATTTTATTTTGAATTTGCATTTAACTATTCATACATCAACATTACATGTATATGTAATATGCAGAAAATAATCATAGTTTTGTCTAAGTAACTTTTGTCTGTCATGAGCTTGGTTACCAATTTTTATATTTAAAATTATAAAATTTAGTTTAGTACTTTACATTATCAGAATTACTACATGGGTAATGAATGTTATAAGGAATATTTTGGGTTCCCTTCAGATTCTATACATCTTTCACCTTTTAATGAAACACATAA
The DNA here is from genome assembly GCA_004024945.1 of Uropsilus gracilis. Lineage (NCBI taxonomy): Eukaryota > Metazoa > Chordata > Mammalia > Eulipotyphla > Talpidae > Uropsilus > Uropsilus gracilis. Next base: position 14,144 of record PVHY01011568.1, read on the forward strand.
AGAAACATAAGATACAAATCACATAATTGTTCTAGTTGGGAAGAAATATGGTAACTTGACTTTCCTGAGCTCTTTTCTCCCAATTCTATGTTTAATAGCTGAAAAAAGAAAAGAATGTAATGAAAAATTTCCATGAGAAAAGATCAAGCCTTCTCCAGAGGAAATTAGGAGTTTTAATCAGGAAAGGAATTCACTTTATTTGAAATCTTTAAGAAATTATATTCTCAATACTTCAAGATTTGGAGACAAAAGGAAAAGCATACCACTTGGGAAGAAAAAGTCTTTTCATGCAAATTTTCCTGAGTATTTCACTTAGAGTTTTTTTCAGATTAATGCCACTTTAGATATGACTACTGGATGAAAGGAAAAGAGAATATATAACAAAAGGATTCTAACTTCAAAAGCCACCCAGTCACTTGGAATCCAAGCAAAATTTGTATTGTAGATCTGGAGGACATTCTTCAGTGTATTTTACTTTAAAGTAAACATGTATGGCATGATGCACCATATTAATAAAGCAAAACAAAATGAATTAGATAATACTCTTTCTATTATTTCAGTTAACAAAACTGTGTTCCTTACAAGGTCATGACTTAACAGAAATCTTTATTCTCTTCTACACAGAACTTTTATTCCATAAAATTCAGGAATTTGCACCATAGGTACCAAAGTAAAGGTAAAAGAAGAAATATTTAAAGAAATATTTCCAGGTGTAGAGATGTGTACAGACACACACACGCACACACACACACACACCCCATATGATGGAGAAGAAACAAATTTCTGACAAAAATATGCTCAGCTTTTTGAATTTGTTATTCATATATTCATCAATGGTTATTTACAGGACACTAAGCACATTCTTTACACAAGGAATGCAAAGATGAACAAAGTGCAGTAACTCAAACATAATACTTAGTGGGAGAGATGGAGAGACAAATAATTAAAATGCAATATGATTGCTCTTATAAAGCAGAGATATGTGAAGAACTGTGAGTGTAAAAAGAAAATACAGCTTCTAACTATAATTTGGGAAATCATAGAAAGCTCTATAAATATTTGGACTCTGTTTTGTAGTAGCATAATTTCCAAAATAATGAGATAGAATTTCTATTATGTCTCAAGGAAGAATATTAATCATAAAAAGCAATAGCTGAAATATCATGTCAATAGTAGAAATAGAAAGTAAGAAATGTCATTTGGAGGTACACACAGTTGAGAAAATGGAAAAGTTAGCAATGAAGCAATAATAACCATTCTTCAGAGAGTAAACAATATGCTGCTAAGAATTGGGCCACTGAGTATATCAGATCAGAAATCAAAATGTTTCTGGAAATGAATTAGAATAACATCACCACATACCAGACTCTTTGGGATGCAGCAAAGACAGTAATAAGAGGGAAGTTTATAGCAATACAGGCTAATCTCAAGAAATATAGAAAAACTCAAATAATTTAACTTTTCATCTAAAATAACTAGAAAGAACTGAAGCCCAAAATCAGTTGAAGGAGGGAAATAATGTAAATTGGCATGAAAATAAGTGAAACAGAAAACAAAAATTATGCACAAGATCTATAAAATGAAAAACTGCATTTCATTTTATTAGTTTTTTTTACAACTGTATCTTAAATCAGTAAAGTTGACAATCTTCGATCAGACTCACTAAGGAAAAGAAAGGAAAGACTCAAACTCATATGGACAAAAGGAGTCATGATGGACACTATAGAACTAAAAAAATTCATAAGACACTGATATGAACATCTGTATGTCAAAAAATTGGGGAAACTATTAAATTCCCTAAGTCATACCTCACATGGACTATAAAAAAATCAAAATTCTTTAAATGACTACTCTACCTAGAACAACATTGATTCAATGCAATTCTTATTAAGATCCCAATGGCTTTATTCTCAGAAACAGAAACAAAAATATCTAAAAATGTTATGGAATAAGAAAAGACTTTGAAGAGCTAAAATAATCCTGAGAAAAAAAGAACCAAATCCCCTGATTTCAAACTAAACTAAATCTACAGTAACCAATAATTCATGTTATAAACATAAAAATCTTATTTTTATGAAAATCAACAAATTGATTCTATAAAAATAGAAATGATGGTGAATAGCCAATTGAACAATGTTGGGGAATTTATACTACTTGATTCAAACTTCTTATAAAGATAGAATAATCATTTTTGATTGGGCTTCTTGTTTGTTTGTTTGTTTGTTTGTTTGTTTTTGCTCAGTTTAACTTCCTGTGGATCTTCATTATTAAACCCTTATCACTCTTGTGGAGGGCAATTTTTTTTCCCATTCAGATGGGCTTCTTTTAGTTATTTCCATTGTCTCTTTTGCTGTACAGAAGCTTTTTAGTTTGATGTAATTCCATCTGTTTGTTTTCCTTTTTTTTTTTTTTTTGCCATCGCTAGATGTTTCAAAAAAAAAGATTTCTTAATTGTAATTCATGGAGGGTTTTGCCCAAGTTTTCTTCTATGTATGTTATGGTTTCCGGTCTGACATTAAGAAGTCCAGTCAAAAAATGGGGGAAGAACTCCACAGAGGAAATATAAATGGCCAACAGGCACATAAAAAAATTGCTCAACATCACTAGCAATCAGGGAAATCCAAATCAAAACCACAATGAGATACCACCTTTCACCAGTAAGAATGGCCCACATCAAAAAAACAGGCAACAACAAGTGCTGGTGTGGATGTGGAGAGAAAATAACACTCTTAGATAGCTGGTGGGAATGTAAGCAATGTGGAGGACCCTCAAACTAATGAAAATGAAACTACCATCTGACCCAGCAATTGCTCTTCTGGGAATCTACCCCAAAGAGACCTCAATGTGGGTCAAAGGGACACCTGTGCCCGGATGTTTACTGCAGCACTATTCATAATTGCAGGGACATGGCAACAACCCAAATGTCCCAAAACAGATTAATGGATGAAAAAGATGTCATATATATACACAATGAAATATTACCCGTCAATTAAAAATGACAAATTAGATTAATTTATGGTAACATAGATGTACCTAGAAGAAATCATATTAGCAGAAACAAGTCAAAAAGAAAAAGACAGACATGAAATAGTTTCACTATTATATGGGACATGGGAAAGATAAACAAAAAGCAATGAAGAAAAGTCAAAACAAGTTAACAACCAAATTGAAGTACACAACTTGGGGAGGGGGGAGTGGAACAGGGTGGGAATGGTTAGGGAGGGTGGCGGGGGTGAACCCCAGGGATTACAAAGATGTAAAATTTATATATAAATAAATTATTTGATAAAAAATAAATACTAAGAACAGGAAAAAATAAAGATACAATAATCAAGATAGTGTGATATAATATAGTATTCATTGCTTCTAAAGTGATTGAAAAGGCAAATGAGGGAACTTTTGATGGGAAAGAACTTTTTTCCATTTTGATTGAGGTGGTGATTCACAGGTATCTAGTTTATCAAAATAAATATTTGCCTATTTATAATATACCTGTCTGTTCTAGGTTGAGATACATCTGACACAGAAGAGAGAAAGGATGGGGGATACAGGAGAAGAAAACGAAGAGGATGAAGAAGAAGAAAAGGAGACACTTCTCTCAAGAACACATACCCAGCAGGGGTTAGGGGAGAGAGACAGATGGTCAAAAAAAACATAATAATTATATGGTATGTTAGAGAGTGACAGTAATATGGGAAAAGGAAAAATCCAGTAGGCTAAAGGAACATGACAGTGCTGGAAAGATGCAATTTTATAATGAGTGAGTGGAAGTCCTCATTAAGATGATAATATTAAAACAAAGACTTGAAGACATTTCTCTTTAGAGAAATTTCCAGACACTCAAACCTAGGAACTACACAGAGATCAGCATACCAACAGGAAACGTTTCTCAGTACTGATTAAACATAACTATTCCTTAAAGATCTAAGGGTATTTCTCCAAGCTGCTCCACCTGAGCTTAGCATGGTGCCTGCTGTCTAATGTCTAATGGCTGTTAAACCAAAGGAGAATGGAAAGAGCACTAGAACTTCTTTACACTTCTCAGTCTGCATGCTTCCAACTTGCCACTTTAATGTTGCATGCACAAGGCAGGTGAATTCCCTCACTGTTGACCTTTGGTCTGCCATTTAGCATAGAAAGACACTGGTACACCCTAAATATACCTACTTTAGTTTCTGAGAAGTGAAAACTAAAGCCAAAATAAAGCAGTGTTCATTTCCCAAAGACTCTTGGGTCTTACTCTATACCTAAATTTGGGTCAGAAAACAGTGGCATTTAGAGTTAATAGGAGAGCCCTCCAAAAGCCAGAAGGTTGTTTCTGGGAAGAAAAAGATAGGAAGAGGCCACAGCCAGATTCTTCACAATCTTGAAGGGAGTGGATATTTTCCAGTTTTCCAGAATACTACAACTGGGTGTACACATAAAATGGGAATTCATGCTAGTGTTCTTATTCAGGAAGCATTCTGGAAGGTAGTGTATCTATCTTGTTCTATATGAAGAGCACACTAGTGTAAGGGCTACAACCATCAATTGATCTACCCACTTCAAGCAATTTAACAATGTCTTTTTGTTTTTAACCTCTGGTCTTCATAAAGGCAGCCAAATACTGGTTGGAAAGCACTAACACTATGAAGCATCCCACATATTCACAGTTAAATGGGAACACCAAACAAAAAAGAAGCACAAGTATTAGACACCAAAGCATATTTCAAAAATAAGATTTGGCTTCCAATGGATCAGAATAGAATAACCAGAAATAAAACCACACATATATGGTCAACTAACCTTTGACAAAGGGGCAAAAAACATACTCTGGAATAAGGATAGCCTCTTCAGTAAATGGTGCTGGGAAAACTGAATCAAAACAAGTAAAAAAAAATGGACCAGGACAACACCCTCACACCCTGTACAAAAATTAACTCAAAATGGATAAAGGACCTGGAAGTGAGACCTGCAACCATAAAATACATAGAAAAAAACCTGGGCAAAACCCTTCATGAATTTCACGTCAGAAATCCATTTTGGGAAACAACTATGGCTGGCAAAAAAAATGAAGGAAAACATAAACAGCTGGGACTATATCAAACTAAAAAGTTTCTGTTCAGCAAAAGAGACAAGAAACAAAACAAAAAGAAACCCAACCAACCGGGAGAAAATTTTTGCCCTCCAGACAAGTGACAAGGGTCTGATAACAAAGATCCACAAAGAGCTCCTGCAGCTCAACAAAAACAAAGCAAAAAATCCAGTCAAAAAATGGGGAGGACTAAAAAGACACTTCACCAAAGAGGAAATACAGATGGCTAATAGGCATATGAAAGAATGCTCCACATCACTAATAATCAGGGAAATGCAAATTAAAGCCAGACTGAGATACCATCTTACACCAGTAAGAATGGCCTGTATAAATAAAATGAACAAGTGCTGGCGCAGTTGTGGAGAAAAAGGAACTCTCTTACACTGCTGGTGGGAGTCAAACTGGTCCAGCCACTATGGAAGACTGTGTGGAGGACCCTCAAACAAGTGAATGTGGAATTACCATTTAACCCAGCAATCCCTCTACTGGGAATCTACCCAGAGGACATGAAAACACTAATTCAAAAGGACACCTGTACGCGCATGTTTATTGCAGTTCTGTTTACAATTGCCAAGATTTGGAAACAAACCAAATGCCCCAAAACAGATGATTGGCTAAAAATAATGTGGTACATATCCAAGATGGAATACTACACATCAACCAAGGAGGAGAACACATGTCATTCACAGCAACATGGATGGAACTATTGTATCCAAATTTCAAGTTGTCTTAATGTTTTAAAACTTGTAATATTTGTCATATTGATATCTTGTTGTATCCTAATTTTCTTTTATTTATACATTTTAAGCCTGAAATAAACTGGATAGTTTGAAATAAAAAATATATATATAATTTGGCTTAAGGAAGATAAAGCTAGAAATCATAGCAAGAAAGATATTTGAAGCTATGTGCTTGAAGGTATGAAGCTGGAAGGAAATTTTATCGGTTATTTTATAGTTCAGCTCTGCTATTAATAACATACATCTAGTTTTAGCTAAGACCCTATCTAACTAACTGTCCTGGCCTGTCATTGTGAATTCATAGCAAACCACTGATTGAGTTTAGTGGCTCCATAAAAAATAGAGATTCACCTATTTTGTGGCAGTTAATTTACAGTTCTATTGATTTAAGGGAACATTTGGTATTTATTTAACATAATGTCTGTGAAATCAAAATCAAATGTGAATTAATTAACTTAAAAGTGTTATCTAATTTCCTAATCTGTATTAACAGTGGTGTCCAGTAATAGTATGTTTTAGAGTAAGAAACTGTACTTAACATATATTTCCCAAGTTTCCCCCTATTGTATTCAGTTTTAATTTATGTGACAAGTTTCACCTCACAAAGTGCTTCTTTCTACTTGATTCTTTCTAACTGCATGTTAAAGTTCATTTATAAATTAATTTCTGCCAGAATCATAGACATCTTCTTCTTCATGTTCCCTCCCCAAAGGGCCAAAAAGGCCGCTTGAGTAGCTATAAATGTCTCATTATAAACACTTAATTAAAACCTGTGTCACAGTTAGAGTCAATCTGGTCTCTTCTTTCATGCCAAAATGCAGTCTTTCAAGCTGTGCATTTTTACTATTAACTTTCTGGTGTGGCTTTAGAATCTCAATCAATTCTTTAAGAAATGTAAATGTTCTTTTTCCCTTTGGCTTAGCAGTAGCCTCTGGGAAATACATAAGTATAATTCCTTCCTGTTTATGCATATGGTGTAACAATAATCAAAGTTAGAAGCTAAGGAAGATATTCAGAACATACTCTATTTTTCCAACTTGCTTGCAGAGGTCACTTAACTTTGTCTTCCACTTGGCCATCTAGGTAGATAGTGATACACCTATAACCAAATGCAGCCTGTCCATATGATTAATATTAATTCATCCTCATTTCCACTTTGCTGTTGATCCTTTTGTCTACAGTGTCTTTTCCCTCAGCCCAAACCTTCACACTTCCTGAGATACTGAATAACCCTTCTACTTCATCAAAGAGAATCCTCTAAATTTTTCATCTGCATTCCTCTTACACCAAACCCCAACAACACACTGCCTTAATCATCATACCCCTAGCAACTCCCAAAGACCCACGGAGTATATGGTCCCATAACTTTGCACATGTTCTCTTCAAGAAGTTAAGAAACAGTAGCAACAAAAACAACAAAATTACTAAATGGAGAAAAATGTCCTTAACCTTCCAACAGCCTGATTCTCTGGTTTTCAGGTTAACAGAGTTCAGATAAACTGAATCAATGGAAAAATCCCCATGTCTTATTTCCATTTCCAGTCTCCCTAAATAAGCCTTCTGCTGATCACTAATAACCCTGACAATTCCTGTCAACCTTCATGTGAAGATGTTAATAGTAATAATGAAAAAGAGGGTGAAACCAAAGGAGCAAGAGAATCTTTAAAAAAAACAAGATTTCCCATCCACAGATCATTTCTTTGAATAGACATATCTAAACATCTGTCTTCTCCTTCTATACTGTAGACAAGTGGTATCTTCTACACTGCAGACCAGTGATATCTTCTACACTGTAGACCAGTGATATCTTCTACACTGTAGACCAGTGATATCAGTGGATTTTCCTAACTCTGGGGAGGTGACTCCCCCACTGGCACTGGGAATGAGAGGGGTTACCCACTCCCCTACCTTCAATCACAAAGTACTATCTTTGTTCTCATTCAGTGTTAAGTTCTAAGGAAAATTTGGTTTGAAGAACAGTTCTATAGCTAAACAAACAAGTAAAAGCAAAAGCACCAATTCAGAAAATGAAGACTTAAGCTCTGATAAAATTCCACTGAGCATTTACAAAAATAAGAACGGACCTTAAGACTACAGTTCAGAAGACTGGGAGGTAACCTGTAGTGTCCCCTTATGGCACTGTAGGAAAAGGAACCTCACACAAGAGACAGATATTCAAACCCTATCTGTCTACCCTTCAAGATTCACAGGCTTTGTAAAGGTAGCAACCCTGTCCACTTTGCACATAACAGATCCTCAGGGCTGAGCACAGTGATTGGGAGATGTCAACTACTGAATGGCTAGTGGTTTGAACAAGTGAACCAAGTCTCCTCCTTCTTGTCTCAGGAATTCTGGATTCTCAATTTGCTAAGACAACTTCTTTAAATTTCTTTGTCTCTTCACCAAGAAAAAAAAAAGTTATAATGACAATACCTATACCAGATAGTTGTTTGAAAATTTAAGTAAAATAATTCATGTAGCATTCATTAGTTTAATGCCCAGCACAAAAAGGTAAACAATAAAAGTTACTTACTTTTACACTTAATATTACTATTAGCACTCTTAGGATAGCATTTAAGTTCCTTCTCAGAATACTTTTTAACTTCTTAAGGGTAAGATAGATGGAGGCTGGTATTCTAAGCAAATGCCTTAACTTCTCAAAGTCTACAGTTCTGCGCTTTAAAACAAGAGTACCTATAATAATGCCTTTCTTTGTTGTAGGGATAAATAAGACAAAATAGATATTCATTTAACTGTCTTTCAATAACAGACAACTGTCAATCCACGTGGCTATCTTGGTGAAAACAAATGTTAACAACTGCTCTCAAAGAGTACATTCTGTGAATCTACATAGATCATTCAGTCTTCACAGGGTAAGCATTATTAGCCCCATTTTGTGATGTAGAAACCAAGGCTCTGAATGGCTAAGAAACTTACTTGACATCACAGAGAACTGAGATAAAAACTGGACTGCATCTCTTCAAAAAGCACATGATTCATTCTGAACTTTAGTCCTGTCACCTCTGGAAACCCTTCCCCATGAAACACCCAACCCATCTACACTGTTCTCAGGAGGACCACCTATCTGAAGAGAAGCCTCTCCTACACCTAGCACACTGAAGTTGGGATCTAGCACCCTCTGCCCCCCTCCCACATGGATCTGTCAGCCTTGGACCAGAGGAACACAGGAAAATGCAGGGTTTTGCTCTCTGTCACTTGTAAGAAGCAAATTTGTGGTTCATACATAAACAAGTATAAAGGCATTAATTGCATTTTGAATTGGTCTCATCTCTATACCATTTTATCTCCAATCTTTTCTTTTTTTCTCAACTTTTTCTATATTTTATGTAGTTTGTTAGATACTTTAAAGCTATTGGAATAAGGTTAGAGTATCATAAATAATCAGTAAACATACTCCACAGGGTATTCACTTGAATGACCCCAGAAAGATGAAGAAAATATGCCAAGGAAAAATCAGCCCTTTTTTCCAGAACAGAACTCTGTCATCAGACAGAAGCCTAACATTGGAAAGAAGCACTGCATCACAGTTGAGACCCTGCTGAGGGTCAGGTGAGTCACACAGGAAAGCCATTCACCAAGCTGCCCATCTGAGCCCCAAGAATTTGTGAATGAGCTGGCAGCTGTCAGGGCCCCAAGTGTCCAGGCAAACCAGAGACAGTGGAAAAAGAGATTTCAGAGTCTCAACCTTGTAAAAGAGCACAACTCAAGGAAGTCAGAATCAATGACCAGGAGTGAGTGGAGGCCTGAAAACAGGTCCTGGATGATTGTGCATAAAGCCATTGCCTGCCTGACAATGCCTCCCTCAAAGTGAACAGAGAAATCTTGCTTCTGGAGTCCTTTCCCAGTGGACAACAAGGAATACACAAATTTTCAGATTGATTAAGACAGTGGAGCCTACTATAAGCCTTGTTGACTTTTCAAGACCAGTGTCACTACCGCATGGTCAAACCTGGAGTTTCATTTGAAATTAATTTAGCTTCAGATTTGTGTGAATACTGAGGATATTTTAATTGTATAATGGGGTGGGGGGTACTTTTAAGACAAACTAAATTCTATATCTCCCTTCTAATGATTTTTCAATTTCACTTAAAAAAAGAAAATCCCAATGAAGAATCCAATCTCATAGACCTGCGACCAGCCATGGTGACTGGTCACACAACCCCACGGGTGCCGGTAGTTCCTGCCCTAGGTGTGTGGGCTGGGGGACTGCTAAAGATGCACCTTGGTGAGGCCTAGGTGGGTGAGTGTAAGGGCTATGTGCATGGGGGTCTCTAGGCTCCTGCACCCTGTGGCAAACCATGGTGACTGGTCGCAACACCCTGCAGATGCCGGTGGTTCCCACCTTAGGTCTGGGGGTTAGAGGACCACTAGAGATGTGTCTCGATAAGGCTGAGGTGGGTGAATTTGTGGGCTAGATGTTCATGGGTCTCTGAGCTCCCACGCCGCACAGCCAGCAGGGAGCAAAAGCATCAATGACTCCTGGGTAAGGCCTCCAAAGCCTGGAGAGCCTGGGAGGGGGGAATGGGTGGGGTTTTAGCCCCATTCACTAGCAGATGGTTGTTGCATAGGGCAGCCATCTGCAGCCTGGTTTCCCCCAGTCCCCACCCCAGGGAGTGCTTGGGAGGGTGCATGTCCAGCCATATGGGCCCTGCTCCCACACAGGGAGGAGCCACCATGGAGGCAGGGTGGGAACTTGAGCTCCACCTGCCAGCAAGCAGCCTAAGCAGGCTGCTTGCCTACCGGGGGTCCTGGGCTGTTGGAGCTCCCATGCCAGCAGGGAGCAAAGACAGCAATGACCCCTAGGTAAGCACCCTCAAAGCCTGGCGAGCCCAGGAGGGGGGACAGGTGGGGTTTTAGCCCCATCCACAAGCGGATGGTTGTTGCAAAGGGTGGCCATCTGCAGCCCTTGTTTCGTCCAGCCATCTGGGTCCTGTCCCCATGCAAGAAGGTATCGGTGCACAGGTAGGGGGGCGGGGATTGCCCCCTTCCATTTCACTCTCACTCCAACTAATCTTCAGGAGGAGTAAGAACATACATATTACAAACTCCATCATAGAATAGGCAAGGGATCAGGTAAAAATCCAACCCACAAGCCTGAACTAGATAAAGCAGATAGACAATCGAGAGAACCAGTACATGTGAGACAGGAGAAACAATTATGGAAACACAATATCACAAGGGGCACCTACATGCTCCCCAGGTCTAGAAGACCTAAGACTTCATTTCAGAGATGCCTTTTAGGAAAGCAAGTTGCCTCTCCCACAGGAGAGGAGAGGAGGGCCAAGAACTGGGGACATTGACCCCACAACAGGGCTGCAAAGTGAGACAAAGGAAATAATCTACAATGGCCACTCATGGATGTCTATATCCACAAAGAAACTTCTTCACCAACACCGACATGGGATAAGACATCTAAATCTGACACCATAAGATAAAGCAGCAAAACAACAGATATGGGATTAGAGAAGTCAGTCTCCAACGAGAGAACATGGACAGACCACAAATAGATATAGAATGGTCACTCAATGCAATCTGAAGACTAAAAACCTACCAGCAAGGTTTGCCTGGTTCCAACAACACAGTTCCTCACCTAGTGAAAGAACATTGTCACAGGAAAAAAAGAGACTAATGGGCTTATCACAGAGTAGCAAACAACAAAGAATGTGGTTTGAAAGAAAGGAAGGGCATCAGAGGGAGGAGGGAGGGGGAGGTATCCCAAGAACCATTTGCCAAGGTTGTGATTTAAAGAATATTAATTAATTAATTAATTAATTAATTAATTAATTGATTAAAAATCCCAAGTCCTCACCCTAAACGGCTTGGACCCCATCTTCCTAGCTGAGCTGACCTCCTACTTCTCCCCTTGCTCACCACACTCAGGCCACGAACATCCCCTCACTGAGCAGAAGAGCTGCGTTCATCCAGCTGCTCCTCAGTCTGGAATGTCCCTTCACACAGAAATAATACAAAATATTTGCAAGGTAGATGTCAGATCATAGGTGAGCCAGCATTTCCTCAGTGGCATCTACCCTAAATACTACAAGCCCCAAAATGGTCATTGTTTATTTTATCACCTAATTTTATATATTTTCAAGGCAATATTACCATTTGAACTTAATTTGTCTTCATTGTTAACTTATTTTGTTGCCTCTTCCCATCATAATATGAGCTCCAGGCAAGGGAGATGGGCTTGTCTTTTACTTCCTCAAGTTCTTATTGTGTCCATGCCCTGATTTCACACAGAACATCCATGCTGGTCACCCTTCCTGCATTAGGAGTCTCCATGCCAAAGAAGGAACTGACTTTGCACAATATTCTCATTTCTAGCATTTAGAAGCAAAACAACCTGGTTCCACATCCTTAAGTCACATCCCATAAACACTGGCAGAAAGGCAAAAATCAAGAAAAGCAGAAAGGAAGAGTTGCACAGGTCTTGCATTGTATCCAAAGTTCCCTGTTCTCCTGGCCACAGACTCTTACCTGATATTGCTCATCCAACCAAACCTCAATAAGGTCACAGCAGAGGCTGCAAGGTCCCCAGGAGACAGGGGGACCTCCTGTCTCCTGTATCTTGTGCCCTGTGCCCTGTGTCCTGCATCCTTTGCTCACTATTGCGTCAGTAAGGAACTGTCGAGCACATTGGCACAGCATCTGGCCTGGAATTAGCCTTCAATAAAATGCCCATTGGATGAATTAGTAAAAGTAAGCATACAGAAAGATATGTGAAGACAATCACTTTCCTCTCACTCCTAATGTCACAGTCAGCAATGGCACTGTAGAGTATTACAGCAGTTCTTAAATTTGAACATGCACCTGAATCTCTTGAGGCACTTCTCTAAAGAGCAGATCTTGGACCTTGTCCTACAGATTCTGTACTTCCAGATTAGGAACTGATACAGAGTCAGGGTTGGGAATCATGGCATCCAATATTTAAGGGTTTAATGATCATCGAAATTCATACGATTCTCTGCCTTATTTAGTCAGTGGCTTAAAATTTCTGACTTTGAATAATGATGAAGTCATGTTAATAGTAATAAAAGCTTTCTTTTCATCCTTATGGGCATCCTCTAATAAAGATCCAGTTCTGGCCCGTTACTGTGAATGGTTGACAGCAGGTCTTGAGCAGAGAGTATAATTCACTTAGTTTGAGAAAAAATGAGAGGATCCTTCCTGAATGTAGCTGGCATCTGTTGGTAAGAAGTGAAGTCCTCAGCTTAGGCTAGGAGAAAGCAAGTGTGTTCTTTAATAGAAGTGTATCAAGTGCTACAAGATCATTTGAAAAGGAGGAAAGTATTAATGGAAAACAAAATTTAAGGTACTCTAGACCTGAAAGCAAACCTCAAAAGAAAGCCAGTTTGGGAAAAAGTAAGATACAAATAAAGAGAAATCAAATGCTGAGTATGACTCCCCCCCCCCCCCAAGCTGTGAGTCTAAGACAATATGGTACCATAGTCTTTGCAGCAGGGAAGATATTATTAGCAACAATAATATAATTAAATGTTCAGTTGTGAAATACTGTCCCTTTGGGCGATCAAAGCATTTTCCAGTATCATCACACTTTAACCCTCTGCAACTTGAGCTACTGGTGACCATAGCTAGTTCTGTGAGGAAACTGAGGCATGGAACACTAAGTAAAATGAAAAAAAAAAAAAAACACAAGACCCTCTTGGGACAGAATTATTCCCCATGGGAAGACTTCACATTCAAAACCCAGGGTTATTTCTGCTCACACCAGTTGACATCTGGTAATTGCAGTGCTGACATATAGTACATATTGGCAAGATCAGAAAAATGGAGCATTTGAAGGAGGAGTTGTTAAGCTCACACCCACATAATAGCTCAGATCCCTGAAGTGGGTTTCTCAAAGGGTGTCCTATGACCAAACATCCACCTCTCCATCCAGCCCAGGGACAGCAGGATTGAGTGACCATGTGTGGTCCATCTTTTATGATCCTGGTATCATAATCAGGCCCTGACAGAGGGGGAAGGCAGGAGTGAGGCCTCTTCAGCTTGAGGGCTTAGGTCCCTTTGAGTACAGTAAAGGGCTAGAGCATCTTAGTGAGAACACTAAGGCCACCCTCATTCCTCTCTTCCTTTCCACACTTTTCACAGGTGACTGTGAGGTGACCCTGCAGGATTACCACCGTAACCAGAAGAGGACTTGCAAGTTAGCTATTGGCTGCTTCCTCCTGCGACTTCCTCCTGGCCTTCTATATGAATGTATGACACTGGTTTTATCCTGCTCCTCTTCCATCTTTTTTGCTTCAGTGAAGACCACTGGCATCTACCTAATTTCCCAGGCCATTCAGCACCACCAAGCTCCTGCTTGTTCTCCACAGGCAGATGAACAACATTTTCTCAAAAGAGCCTTCCCTTCATTGGTCTTTCCTTAGCCATTTCCATATTTCCAGGTCTTCATGTCAGAGTCATAGCAGCAACCTCTAAAGGTCGGTGCTTTTTGCCCTGAGCTCCACTCCTTGCAACTCAGTTTCTGCAATACTCTCAAAAAGGCAAATTGACTTTGGTAGAGTTCTTGTGTAGCTCCTCATTTCTCTTGGGCTAAGACCCAAATAAATACCTGGTTTCTTCATGTATCTTCATGATCTAAGAAATACTCATTTCTCCAATCATTTTATGGCAGAAACTAGGAAACTAATATAAGGACCTAGAACTTACTCAGGAAGAAAAAGAAAGGCAGCGTTGCCATAGCCCTTTCTCATATCAACTCCTGCCACAGTCCTACCTGGCCTGTTCTTACATCACAATTGTACCAATGATGGCCCTGTCTGTATGCCTGAGTTGGGGGCTCCCCTCCTCTTTATTCACTTGAATAACCCTTAAGTTACTCAGGAGTTTTACAGTATTTTCCTAGTTTCTACCACATATTAGTTTCCTAGTTTCTACCATAATAACATATTACAAACTGGCTCTGAACAGAAACTTATCACACAATTGTGTGTCTAGACATCTGAGTGTTGTCAGCTCTTTAGAGGTTCTAGGGAAGGATCTGTTCCAGGTCTGTCTCCTGGCTTCTGGTAGTTTCTTGGCTTATGGCAGCATAATTTTAATATCCTTACAGTGTTACCCTGAGTGTGTCTGTCTTTACGTCTAAACCTTCTACTTTTAACAAAGATACATTTTGAATAATGACCTCAATTTCAAGCTAACTCAATTACCTCTCTAAAGAATATAACTCAAAAAAGGTCACATTCTGAGACACTAAGGGTTAGCACTCCCATGTATCTCATTGTTGTGGGACACTTCAATTTATAACAGTTCTCAAAGTCACAGCTTGAGCATTGTCTCCTGGCTGAGCTGGGCTAGGAGTCCTTTCCCCTGTTTTTCCCTGGTGTGCTGCCTAGTCCTTGTCACACTGCATTATAAAGTCCACTTGTCTGTGTCCTCACCTGACCATGACTCTGAGAGAAAAAAACCAAGACTTTCATCTCTGCAGCCTCAGCTCCTACTCAGTCCAGTGCCAGGTACATCATGGGCATCAAACATTTGTTGATGAATGAACACAGATGGTGATGGATTTTTGCAAGCTGTGCCACTGGCCCCATTATCTGCCTTCACTGCAGGATTACAAGGGAACACATGGTCAGTAGGCTTGAGTGACCTCTGTCCAGACTCTAGCCTCAAGGACAAGTAGGTGAGCTGGCAAATTTCGTGCATTTGTCTCATACAAGCCTGGTTCTGACAGCTGGAATTCTCAGCAAAGACAGGGACCCATGAGGTGAAGCTTTGGGAACTTCAAACCTTTGCCCCGAATGGCACCTTTCAAGTTCTGCTTATGTGTGGTTGCTAAAACAAAGAAGGGCTTTCTTTTCCCAGTTATTTTCCTTTTATACATCTCTTTAGCCCTGTGAATCCATTTCTCTAGACAGAGAGACTTGTGGTAGACTAGCAACTGTAGACTAGGAGCTAAAATGTGAAGCTTATGGCTCTTCCAACAGAGAAGTCATGAATGTTGTAACTGCCACTGCTTCTTCACACTCACACCTCTTGTTTGTGAAAAGCCACTTGGAATTGACCTCAGTCCCTGATGTGACTGGAATCACCAGGAGCATTGCTTGGCACAGGGTCATTTGAGTATGAAATTCCAGTGAGGATGAATAAGCTCTGGTGATCTAATATAGCATGCTGTAGTTAATAATAATATATTAGATACTGGAAAGTTGCTAAAAGAATAGATGTTAATAATTTTCACCATCAAAAAAATGTTGAAATTATATGTGGTGATGGCTGTATTAATTAATATATCTTGGTAATCCCTTTGGACTATATACATGTATCAAATCATCACACAATACTATATATCAATCATATCTCAATGAAGCTGAAAAAGGAAAGCCTTCACAGCAACCCTCTGAATGGCACCCCTGTCCCCACTCTATTGGGGAAAAAATGTTATTTACCAAAAGTTATTTACCAAATGCTCACATAATCAGTAGGTGGTAGATTCAGCATTCCAGCCCAGGTTGGCTCAATTCCAAGCCCATACTCATGACTTAGTCACTTTCAACACCTTTAGGTCTTCAGAAATCAAAGTCAGAAATGAAACTTTAAACTGAACAGATCGTAACTTTGTCCTCTTGTGCTTCCAACCTAGAGTCCATAAACTGATCTTAATGATTTACCAGAAAATTTTCCAATTTTCTCCCCCATCCCCATAAACCAAACTCCAGCTATTGATGCAAACAGTGAGATGAGGCAAGCAGTCTCCTGAGTGGAATCACAGAAAGAAGTAGACCAAATGGATTAAAATAACTTCCATGTACACAAGTAAACCTCCAGCCGATTGGATCCTGTGGGGATTCTTGCACTATCCTATTATATCAGCTGTTCCTTGGGTTCCTGTCCCCATACTTCCTGCCAGTTGTGCAAAAACAATGCAGGGAAAGCAAACTGGCCCCTGTTAGGCAAGCAGAGACCCAACGATGTTATGGGGCCCCACTGAACTCACTGCTATACCAAAACAAGAGGGCTTACTGGGTAGGAGTCTAGAACTGAAGAGTCACAAGTGTTTGCTGGAAATAGGTATATGAAGACAGGAAACTGAAAAAGGTCTCAAGTGACCCAAGACAGAATAGAATACATGAATTTTCTTCACTTATATTTACCTCTAATTCTTGCACATGGATAAAATGACCATGGACTTGGGAAACCTTTACAAAACTTGACGCACGACATTAATTAAAGCATTGTTGACCCTGCAGGAGGAGCTAGAAGGTGCTAAGGTGGAAGAGCTGCCCTACCCTTTCACTTACAGCCTTTCAAAGACTCCCATTCTCTTTGGAGGAAGTCCAGAAATCTTGATAAGTGATCAGTCTTGCACAGCATGGCTCCTGCTCCAACCCCAGGTCATTCCCACCCCACGCTTGTGTTCTTACACTTCCATAGCCACTCTACCACACCTTTCTCTCAGTTTCCAAAGTAATTGTATCCTTCTTTACTCTCTTTACCAGCTGATACTTTGCTCTTCCTTCATATCTCTGCTTGCTCACCACATGCTTCTTAGGAAATGTACTGATTTAGAGGTGTAAGTCAGTACATTCCTAGTTTCTCTCTTAACACCTAACCTAAGTATTAGTGCTGACGGAGCTTGTTTGTCACTAGATTGAAAGTTCCCTGAGTGTAAGGTCCAGTTCATCAAGGTGACAATAGCATGTTAAAATCATGCACTTAGCAGTGAATGGAGTAAACCAATACAAAAATAAAGCTTGAATTATCCCCTCTTTCCCTGAGAGACTTCATCCATTTGTTCTAAAAATAGGTCTCTCTTACCTTGTAGACAGGATCTTTCCAAGAAGGTTTTAGTTTTGGTTGTACCCCATTAAAAATATAATTCATAAGCCTGGGCCAAACCTCCATCCATCAAACACCAAAAGGTCAAACCTGTCATCATCAATAACATAGGTGATCTTACTATTGGCACCAGGAAATGAGAAAAATGACGCAGGCCCAGCAATCAGGAACACCCAGCTGTACCCACTCTGATAAATTGTATCTGCATGCCCAACAAGCACATCCAAGAAACAAAGAGGACTCCAAGGCAGCAGGATTTGCAAGATATGATGGAGCTTAGATGGTTGAGAGTAGTTAATAAAATTTTATTATGTCATTTAGATAGATACTTATTTTTTCAGTTGAATCAATGATATCCTCTATTTTCTTTATAAATAAAAATATTTTGTCAATTAGTGTTAACCTGCTCAGAAGCAAGAAAACCAACATACTTCATTTTTAATACTAGAGTCAAAGTAAAGCCATCTCATTATTAAGGTTAAGTTGATTAAGCTGGAGGATATTTTTGCATTGTTCTGCCTTCTTAGCTGTCTAAAGGAGACTTTAGGAAAAGAGCAACAATGTACCAGTGAAGCTAGTTGCAGCATCCAGGCTTATACAAGCCTTACACAGAAGCTCTTGCACTCAACATCCTCCCCAACCCTTGCAGTCCTTAAGAGTGGCCTGGAGAACACATTTTTAAGCTATTCACTCAATTCTCAATAATCTCTTTTCTGGAAAATGGACCTTGAAAAGTTAGGCACTCCAGGCCTATCTGTACTCAGTCACTCACCCTCCCCACTACAGGTGACTTAAGTTGGGCCATAGTTGGAAATCTGGAATTAGAGTTACAAGTGTTCAGTGTCAATCTGGACTAGTCTCTTAAGTGAAAGAAATGAAGACCCAGGGATTTTGAGAAACGTCATTTTGCCAAGTGGACCAAGCAATAGAGAAAGCATGTGTAGAGAAAAGTAGAGGCAGCTGCAAAGGTAACAGACAAAAGGTATTTTCTGGATTCCCACTCTCCAACATTTTCCTCTCTGACCCAGAACCCCTATTTATCTTAACCAAATTACTGGACACCCTCAGACTCCACAGAATTCTGCCTCCCTCTAACTGGTGCTGCTTCACTTCACTTTACTTCACTGCTCAGAAAAGCTGCTTTCAGCACAACATGATGTTTATCTCCATGTCTGTATAATAGTGATTTTACAGATGTTTATAGCCCCACATTATACAGCATAGACACATGGTTTTCTCAGCAGCAATATGTGCTCAATATGCATCTATAAATGAGGATTGACATCACCTTCCTTAAGATCCCCTCAAAAGAGAAAGCTCATTCATTGGCTTCCCATACACCATTGAGGCAGATGGATATTCTTTGTTTCCTATACTTGCTTTTATACATTATTCTTTCTCCCTCATAACAACAAAATGTACAAATATAAATCAAGCAACTCTGGTTCTTTTTGAGGTTTGTGGTATCTCTGAAGTTTGTGATAATCATTCACCTTAATCCTCAAATCAAGTCCTGATATTGTAAAATGGTCTCGGCAACGCAAGGTCTTTTCAGGGTTTCACAATATACATTTCAGAGTAACATCTGGGTATGGCATGGTGAGAACTGACTGGCACAGGGCAACCACATGACTAGGACTACATATGCTAGACAAAGAGGTGAGATTAATAGATTCTGGTGAGTTTGACTCGTGTAAGCTGCTGAACTAGAAAAGGCAGCTTTAAGAAAAGTCTTAATAAGAACTATGACCTGATAAAATACTTTAACTTCTCACAAAATTGGACTGGACACTATAATTTCTAAAATTTCTCTCAGGAAAGAATCTATTTGGCACCATAAATAATACCCCAAATTATATTCCATCAACATCAAAACAGAATAACAGCATTGATTTATCTAATAGCACAGATCAGGATAAGAAAAATGTCTCAAGGATGATAATGGATGTGTAGGTGAGATGATCTAATCTCATCTTACAAGGCTCTGTCTTTGAGTAATTAAACTCATCTGCAGAGCACTGCAGATAATATTGTAGTTATATAGATGTAGAGCTGCCAACATCTCTCTTCAGATCTCTTTTATTTCTATTTGAAAGCAGTACATGTGGGGAATGATTAGGATTGGAGAATTTCCTACAGAATTAGAGAACAGTAATGTGATCGCCTTCCAGCAGCAAAGGCTGGGAGGAAGAAATAACATGCCCAGCCTGGCAGGCAGGGTGTAACTGCACATGCATTCTTGGGGCTACCTTCCCCACTGCCAAAAGCAGAGAGATGAAATGGCTTAGCATTTGGGAATCAACCCCCTTCGTGTCCAACTGCTTCCTGAGGCTTTCTAAGTAAACGGAGTCATGTAGATGAGAGACACTATTTCTCCGAGGAAGCTCTGACTATGACAGTTTACCTAGGGTTGTGTAATACTTACCTACTCTCCTCAAAATCCAGATACCTCAGGGAAGCTCTGATGATACGTGGGCACACAGAACTACAGAGAGACAGCAATTGGCATGTTGGGACCATGGAAGAGCAGTAATGGTCAGTGCTAAGGATCTGCCATGAAGGTCTATCCAGTTATCAAGGGCTCATACTTGAATAATGTGCATAACCTTATGTTCACTGACACAAGTAGGTCTTGCCATCTCCGCCTGCAGCAGTCAGTGTTGTTGAAGTACCAAAAAGTTCTGGTAGCTCATGTTCTCTTGTTTATTGGTTTTTGATGTTGCCTAAACTTTCAAGTTCAAAACCTATATGGCATAACTCAATAATAAAATTATCTAATGCTCTCATTTACACGCCTTACTCTCCATCAAGATAATATATGAATTATGTGCTATTTAGTTCAAAAGCATGGGATTGGACCATAAGAACCTATACTAATTTTTTCACTAGTAAGACCTTTTCTATCTTAGGAAGTTTTCTATCTTAGGAAGATAGAATCAACTAAATGTGGAATATGCTACATGAGACTCCTTTTTGAATATATGTCCTTGCCTAGATAGCTAACTGAACACAAAAGCCAGGCCTAAATCCATGTTTGGCCATTACTGCAGGGTGACTTCAGTGGCCATTTTTGGGCCTCCCCTCACTGACCTCTCAGACTCCGTTCCTCCACTTCCAAGCTACATCTCTAGGCGCTTGCTTGCCAGTTCTCCTGCTGGTCCCCTCCCTCTACTCCTCCACATGACTGTCTAGGAGAGAGCCTGACCATCTCTCCTGACAAAATGTACCCAGTTATCACCAAATTGCAAAGTTCTTGACATTGACCAAACTATATTGTTCAAAACTCAAATGTTTTTAGGAGCCTGAGGCAAATTTATCAGAGCTGATTAAACTATTTCCAGAAAGATGATCTGGTCATTTGGAAACTTAACTGATGAGGGTTCGTTTCTGCTTAAATCAAGGCTGAATGAGAGGAAAGACAGAACTGATGAAAGAAAAGAGAAACCTAAAGGTTTCCTACTAAACCTACTAAAACCTCTCCTACTAGAGAACAGTGGAGGAATAGAGAAGAGCTGACAGCGTTTGGAAAGTCTTGAGCATTCTGTTTTAAAGTTCTGTGTTCAAGAGTATTTGATGAGTTAGTCTCAATATGAATTGTTATTTTCACAGTTTTAGATTAAAATAATCTTCCCAGCAATAATCATTATCATTGTTTATAATAGTGAAAAACTGGAGAAGTACATATGAGAGAACATAGTTAAATACAATAAGGTGATTCCACTCAGTGGAATATTACAACAAATTAAAACAAGAATTCTGAAGTGATGCTATACTATGGAAAAGGTTTAAGATGCAATGCTAAATTCAGAAGGCAAAATAAGCCAAAATATATAAAATATAAGGTATTTATATTTTTGTAATGCTAAGTTCAGAAGGCAAAATAAGCCAAAATAG
Organism: Uropsilus gracilis; assembly: GCA_004024945.1. Taxonomy (NCBI): domain Eukaryota; kingdom Metazoa; phylum Chordata; class Mammalia; order Eulipotyphla; family Talpidae; genus Uropsilus; species Uropsilus gracilis. The sequence continues at coordinate 35,681 of PVHY01011568.1, forward strand.
ATAAAATATAAGGTATTTATAAAAGAAATTATAGCTTGGTAGATATATTTAGGTGGTAGAATTAAAGATATTTTTTATTTCCACATACCTATATTTTCCAAATTTAATTAACATTAATAATTTTAATGAAATTAGTTTAAAAATATTTATTTGAAAATATAAGAAAACTGTCTCAGAGGGCAAACTATAAAAAAATCACAAGGACAGCAAAACATGACAGAAACTGGGTTGGAGAAGATGACCAGTAAGAAGAAGGAGGCATTGAAAGAATCCAAATATGCACAAAATGGCTACCCACAATGATCCACCTGAAAAACTAAGCACAGGCTAGTATGTCGCAAGGAAATACGCTCTCACCTAGGAAAAGGGCATTGATGTGGGAAAGAAAAGAAAGAATTCAATGGACTAAAATTTGACCAACAACTGATAGTGAAAGAGTAGATGGAGTAATCAGATGGTACAACAAGGGAGAAAGGAAGGGTGGAGGAACACCCCAAAGGAAAAAAAAAATTTGAATAATAAAAAACAAACAATAAATAATAGAGAAAAATCACAAGGAATCAGAAGATGAAGATAAGAGAATCACTATATAAAATGAACATATTGATCTGATGCTACATAGAGAAAACTTAAGTAACTTAGACTCTATTACCGCAACTGCTCTTTGGGGAACTTATGAAAGTCTATGCCATGACCTGACCCTATATTTCTTTTTTCTGCTTTGCTACAGGGAAACGATGGTTTCAAATAACACTTTTTTCCCTAAGAACTAGAAACAGAATTTGAAAAGCCTGTCTACATCTAGTGCATTTTTAATTTTGACTTCTCAACAACTTAGAACACTAAGTTTTAGCGTACTTCTTGGTCTGAAGTTCTCAGGAATTCCAACCAGACCCCAGGTACCATGTATACCCTATAAGAATTGCAATTCAAGAACATGTCTGCAGCTATTCAAAGACCGGTTTCCTGCAAACTTTTGTTTCTGTAGATAAGGTTGAATTTGTCTTACTCATTTTTGTAAACTATATATCCAGCCCAGTACTTGGCACCAAAGACGATCTCAGAGCACATTTGTTGAGTGAATGCGTTTAAAAGATTTTCTTAGAATCAGGATTAGTTTACATAGAAATTAAAGTTGGGTCAAGACTACTGAGAAAAATTTTTATCACATTTAGGTATTTGGCTTTTAAATGACTTTAGTCAAATAATTTTATTGTTTCAATTAACTTAAAATTTTACCAAATTAACACATGACTTACCTTTAACACAGTTAGTCACAGATAGAAATAAGAACCTGAAGTCAGATAGCACCATCTACCTACTGCAATTTTTAGGGATTATAGGCACGGTACAGAGAAGGACATCAAAAGTCTCTGGAATGTTAACCCCTTGCAAACCCAAAACAGTGAAGTGGTGACAATTGTTTCCATGAGAAATTTATCCTAACTACTCCAGGTAACATACCTGTATGACAGTCATATAGTACCAGGGCAGTAGTGCTAAAACCTCTTACCCAGTGATTGGAGCAGGACCTGGTGCAAGTGAGATTCTCCCATGATGCTGTGCTCTGAGGCACTCTGACAGGTGCTACCTATTTAATCAATGTTGCCTTTGTCAGTTCTTCTCTGCTAACTTCTCAATGAAGAGCTCTGTTAATTCTTCAGAATGAATATGGGGTAGTAGTAAAAATGCTTTAAATAAATTTTTAACTGCTTTCATGAGCAATCCCTTTCAGAATCAGACCATCTTATTAACCTTTACAAGGTCAGAATTGGGGGATGAAACACAGAAAAAACATTAAAGATTGAGTTTATTGAGTTCATAATTAGTCATGTAACAAGTATGAAGAAACCTTCACAGTGAAGAACTACTTTTTGTTGCCTCTAAACAGAGAACAAGTGTCTGGTTTTTGTTGAAACTTAAAAAACCGAACTTCAATAATGTTACCTTTAGTTCTTTAATATTCCTTCCATAGAATTTTTTTAAAGACAACTTTTAATAGTTACCAGAGGTTTTTATCATCAGTACATGGTTCTGACTTCAGCGCCTTCTTTGACCTACCTGGTCAGGGAGTTTAGCATCCAGAAACCATTAAGAGAAATAAGGTAGGCTGGGGAGATTGGGAGGATAGCTTTTATTGAAAAATTTGAATAGTTTAACATTAAATTTGTGTGTTGAGTTCAGCTATTACCTGTTACAGACCCAAAACATAGAGTTGCCCCAACATCTAGAGAGTCTCTCCTCCTGATTATAAATGAATAAAAACTGATGGACTACCAAACCAAACCAAAGAAAACAAAACAAAACAGAAAACCCAGAATTGTTAGGTACTACATATCTATTTGGTAAGCACCTGGACATATCAACTTCATTACAAATTTCTTTATACAAATGTCAAATTTTCTTTCAACAAATCTATGTCCTAACTACATGCAATTTTAAGTTTTATTTAAGCATAAACAAAAATAGAAATAATTTTGTTTCCTGGAATTTTTTTAAATAAAGTAGATTCTCATCTTTTTGTGCTTTTAAACAATTTGGTCTAAATTTGGAAGATGAAGCAGATTTTTTTTAAGAATGCTCCATCTACACGATGTTGGGCATTCAAGAACTTTAAGAGGGAGTTATATCATTTGATGGCCAATTCAATTCTAACAAATATTTATAAAATAACAGGCATTCATTCTCATACAGATGATGGCCCAATAATTTTTTTCATTCCATTTAAATCTACTAGTCTATTTCCTTTTCTAGTTATTGGATACTTCCTACTTTTCCTCCAAGCGGGAATGAACATGCTTTTTTCTGACCGACCCTTTTATCTTATCCAAATCCCTAGGAGTTCACGCTATGTCCTCTGTAATAAGAGGGAGATTTCTTTTTAGGTTATACAGTGCTCTTTTAAAAAGAGGATTATTAACCACTGTGTCTGGATCAAATTCCAATGTGGGAAATTATATTTTACCTTCCTACAATTTCTCTTGTCATTTTAATTAGAAGCACTATTAAACATCACTCACAATAAAGCCTTTGCCAAAGAGGGCTGCCTGGTGGGGATGGTGGGGGGGGGGTGCTGCCTTTTCTAGCACAGAGGAGGCAATGTTTCAGAGATGTATGACTAATACTCCTGGGGCAAGAGCTAAGTACATTAGAATCCTTAGGGAGTAAGTTAACTCCAAAGGATTAGATTGATTTTTTTTATTTTATGCCTGTATAGACAATCCCATAAAGACAGATAGTTACCTCCAGGTTTTGCAGCATCTTCTGAGATTTGGGATCGAGTTGCTTGGTAATACTCTGAGGATGACGCATTACATGGAGCTGATTCTATGACATCATGTTGTCTTGTTCTCAGTCAGAGCAACTTGATGTGCCTGCCCTGCACAAACCAGCTCTGTGAGTCACTGCTTGATATATCATTCAGGAAATGCAACACAAAGTTCTTCCACAAACTCATGATTAAAAAATTGAAGCTTCCGATCTGGGAAAAGAGACCTGAAAAAAGTAAACTCTCTCAAAGGAAGCAGTTTCTAATTTTTATTTTTCTATTTTTGTTTAAGCATACGATCCTACAAGGGATTGTAGTCTAAAAATAAGTGTTGCAAGTACTTATTGTTTTGGATGTCTTATTGTTGCAAAAATAAAGTTTATTTTCCACCACCAAAAATTTTCCATTACAAACACTATATCATTCCACATTCTAAAAAACTTTTATTGTCATTAGTGACTAAATTTCCATGGGTGCACTATGAAAGCTGAATATAATCAGCTATGTAATCTCCACTCATGCCTAAAGAAGCATGTAATTCAAAACAATCTTGATATATACAAGCATCTAGTAAATATGAATGATAGAATAAAATAAATATCAAGGATAATCTAGTTGGCTCTATCCAAATATTTCTAAGCTGAAAAAGTTTTGCTTGACCACAAACAGTGGGAAATTAAAGTTTAAAATCTCCTCTTCTCAACAAAAATTGCTGGAATAGAAACTGCAGTGATTAATCATGCCAACATGTTAACAAGGATAGACTCTTTCTGGCAAGAGTGACCTTTCCAACCACATACATAGTATTTCTCACTCTTAGAGCTTAAGATACTAGGACAGCTAGACAAATTAACAAAAACCCAGACCTCCAGGGTTGAAAAGCAATCAGGCAGAGAGGGCATACTAAATGCCCTTGCTTCCTTCAAAACCACTATCCTGCTCCTGCTAGAAATGTACTGTTAAAGACAGTGCCACACTGTTGGGAGCTTTGATAGCCACTGGCTAGATTTGGACCAACATCTGATTAGGAAAGTTTTCCCTGTGAGGGTGACATTGTGGGTTCCATGGGGGTGGAATCATACTGATAGTTACCTCCACAGGCAAAGAAATTCCTGGAGCCCAATTCAACTTGGAAATTGAGTGACCAGGCAGAACACCACAAACTTTCTGGACCTAGAAACTCTAAGCTATCCCCAGAGGAATTTTAGTTCTTTTAGCACTTCTCTTGCTTGCCTAACAGCATGACACAAGGAGGGTCACTCAAGACTTCTCCAGTAAATCTGAAGATTCAATGGGGTTTCCAGAGATACTTCCTATTACAGATGCATATGTGCCTAGGCACATATCTCCTTTAGATTCTTGGTTGGATATGGGATGTGGGAATGGCAGGTGGAAAAATGAGAGTCAACTCTACCTTTTTCCTAGATCTTATCCACAGTTAGTCATGACCCCACTAGGGGTCCCAAATATATTCTAAAATTAATGTCCTAGAAAAAACTATTATCACTCTTAACATGTCAAAATCTGGAAGACATAAGGATGTTCATCAAAAAATGTAAAGTTGATGGCCATCATATGGCCCCACTGAGAATTGGAGAGCAGATTACTATTATGTTTTTGTGGAATGGCAAAAACTAAATACCTAGTTCTGCTCCTTTTCTTGTTTTTCTGAAAATATCCATTAGCATCATTCTACACATCATAGAGATGTTTATCCAATCATTGCTATGTAAAGGACAGGAAAAAGAGCTAGCAGACAAAGCATTTTATAGTTTTTACAGAAGTAAAGCAGCTGGTAACCACTTTACCTTAAGGAGTTACCTCTTGTAGTAAACCCCCACTCGCCCTTCCCACCTCACCCCATCGGTTTAGTATACCTTTCTGAGTCATTGATTTTCTGAAGTTTATTTTAAGGTGTAGAAAGTACATCATTCTCTAGAAAAGCAGCTTTCATGCTTTAAAAAAAAATCTCCTGTTACAATGGGTGAAAGAATTATTAAAGCCCACCCATCTTACTACAATCCAGTTCCCTTCCCAGGAAGTTGGTTTTCAAAAAGTAGACTACATCCTAAACTTCCAGAATCTCTGGAATAAAGGTTCAAAACCAATACATTTAACAACCTCTCAGAGAACCTGGGAAATCTTCACCTTTATGCCTTGGAGAATATAGTTTGAAAACCACTGTGTTACAAAATTAGTTTAATAGTTAATACAGAAAGAAAAAAACAGATCTCTATGGGATATATTAAGTGAAAACAAAGTATCTAACTGTCCAGTCACTGTGAACAATTAAAGAGCAGTCACTACTGTCATACAGTGTCATACAGGCCTGTCCACGCATACCCAAGACAGAATGCAGGCCAAGGTGACTTCATGTTTATTCTGCTTTTTTGACTTATGAGGTGAATGTAATGTAGGGAAAGTTAGATCTCTTTTTCCATTCAAATTCCTTTCTTTGTGAAATAATCTTTTTAAGTAACTTACTGAAACATCTTTGGTCTTTTTGAAACATTTTATTATGGAAAGGTGACATTTAAAAAGAAAACTATTAGTCAAAGATTGTCATCAATAAAAGGCATTCATTGCAAAATTGGCACAATAATAACTGATCAGCACCTTCAGCTATAACATACTAACTGAAGGGACATGAGTAGCATCCTGATCTAGATAGAAGGAAGGGATTTGGAGAAATTATGTAAAGTTAAATGTAGAATTATTGTAAATTAAATGTAGAATAAACAGCACTCCTGCTATCAAAACACAAAACCAAACAGTGTATCTGATGAGTCCTCATATGTCAAATCATTGCAAACAAATAACTTTAGTGTTAAGCTTGCCTTTATATGAACTATTTATGTCTTTACTTTTTCAACCTCTTGCAATGTTTTTCCAGTATGTAGAAATTTTGGGAGTTAGCATGTAGAAATATAGCAGTGTTTGACTGAAAACAAATCAGAATGTCAAGGAAAAGAATTTCTTTTATAATATTTTCTAAAGCAGAGATATGGAGCTATATGCCAGTATAATGAGTTTTCTCTGAAAGTTGTAAACGTATAAGTACATATGCTTATTTGACAAATGATGAATAAACACTGCAAGAAAACATACTTTAAATCTTAACAGTTCAACTGTGGTACTAAGAGTATGCTATTTTATGTTTTATACACATTTGTTTCAAATTGTCTATGATAAATGTTTTTTGTCTCATAACTAGGGAAAAATACAATTTTAAGTGGTCAAACTTCCATTCTTTTGAAATAATTTTAGGATCTTGTCCTACTTATTTATGAATGATTCATGTCCTTTATAGCAATAAAACCATCTCCCCAAAATCATTTGAAAATATCCCTTCAAACAAAAAACACCCAAAATTTAAACAAAATTCACTGAAGCTTTAAAATTCTATGATTCTAGAAATCTTTAAGTGATTATATTGGCACATTAATTTCACATTTAAAAGAGTTATACAAAAATAAGGAGTTCTTACCAGTGCCTGGTGTATCTGTCATTTTACTATCCATGTTCTATTGTATTAACTTTAGGCTTTATAAAGAAATATTTCACACACTAACAACTGAGGCTTTACCTGTTAGAGGGGCATAGACTAAGGATATAAATCATAAATATACCTTGTTCCTAATTAGGAAGGGAGATTGTCATATGTTGCTGGAGATAGTATAACCGACAGCTGCTTCTGTAACGTTGGCCCTTGTATCAGTCAAATGTTGCCTAGGAAATATTTGTGAGAATAAAACAAAGTTATATATACTGTTACCCACAGGGCTTGTATGATATATGTGTACAAGACCCAAAAAAAAGTTTTCTACATAAGATCTTCACTGTCAAGCTATTCCAATGGGATATATAACAAAAAGAGGATTTGCAATTCAGAAAGGAAAAATGGAAAGGAAATTCAGTCTCCAAAGTTGCTATATAAGAATCTCATTGATCCAGAGGAGGTATCCTGTCCTGGTAGTCCACCCACTGAATTAGGTAAGAAAGAGGTCACCACCCAAGGTAGCACGTGGCCCTGACAGACAAAAGTCGAGCCTGAATACTCTAATGTTATTTTTTCCAAGTATGGGTCATGACCCATTAGTAGAATATGTATAAGTGGAATGTACATTATCATATTCAAATATGGTAAAGATAAATTTCATGAAACTTGTTTCATTTTCACATACATATATATATATGTGTGTATATATATATATTTGTGAAGGTATGCTGGATTGCGATGTAAAATGTTTTTTTTTGCAGTGGGTTTAGTCTTAAATATATATATATAAATATATATATATATATATGACTGTTGCCTAAGAGAAAGTTAATTTTCAAAACCTCAACCCAAAAAATTCACCTGACTCAAAAATTGAAAGAAGTAGGATGGAACCTTGTTTGGAATAATCAGGGTCAGAATGTTGGAACAGCTTTAAGGTATCCACACAGCCCTCTACCTACTAATATGTAAGAGCCTGGTTGCTTATCACACATAACAGTTCCTAGATACTAGAATGACTTGATTCCAAGCACACTGAGAATAGCACTTCTCTTCATATTACTCAGAGAAACCACTAGTCTCTTCTACTGGAGCACTCTGTCTTTTTCCATCTACTGCTCTGTAGGAGACCACATGTAGGCTTCACTCCTTCCATAAACACCTCTTAGTGCTGACCCCTAATCTCATTCTTTGCTGTGTCATCTGGCACAGAGCTCTGAAGACTCAGCTGCCTTATTACATCCCTTAGGCCAATCCCATGCTCCTCCTTCCACTCATATCACACCATATGACCTCAAATGCAGCTGATTTCCCACATCAAAATTAGAACATATAAAACCACTCTCCAACATGAAAACTTTTCTATCTTTACCATATATTTACACTTGATTAACTTACCTTGTATGTCTTCACATACTCACAAAACAAACCAGAGAGATGAAGCATCACCAAAATCTTTACAGGAGTACTGGTCACAGAATACTGCCACTAGCAGCAGGCAGGAGACTCTTTATTTGTAGTACATCCCAGCTTATATTTGCCCACAAGTATTGTCAGGGGTCTTGCTGAGTTCCTGATAGCTTGTCCTCCACTGTCCTGTAAAAAATTACCATGTTGTCTCTACAGGCCATGAGGATGCCAAAAAATACAACCAGGAGGTAATGGAATGGCTCATTACAGATTGTAACACAGTGAGGAAAAAAAAAAACAGGATAAGTTAACACACTTAAAATAAGGTATAGACAGGATCTCATTGCTTGAATTCTGGTTTTATTGTATTACTTTGTCTTTTCTCTCTTTCTCTTTCAAATATTTGCTTTCTCAGCCTTTTTTGCAGCTAGAAGTAGGCATGTAAGAAGAGACCACATAATGCGGTCATATAACATAATTCTGGTCAAAAAGGAGTAAGCAGAAGTCAAAAAGGAGTAGGCAGAAGTCTTCTAGGTGTGTCTATGGAAGTTTTTGCTTTCTTACTAAAAGGGATGGATAAGAATGGCACCACCCCTCCCCCAGCCTTGCTTGAGAGATGCAAATGGCTGCAGCCAGAAAGCACACAGCATTTAGATTCAGATAAATCAAAATTCAAATTTCAGTAACCCCACTTACTGGAGGTGTGGTATTTGGCAAATCTCTTAACATGACTCATCTGTAAAATGGGTTTAATAATACATGTAGGTGTTCCAATGAGAAGGAAATGATGCACTGCAATGATGAGATGCTTGAGTGCTCATTTGGTTCATTGTCTCCAAGTGCCAACTCCATGGGGTTGTCAAGTTTTAATCAGAAGGTACTCTTCACACTTGCTACTCCCTGGGTGCTTTCCACACTCCCTGATGATTTCCTTAGCACTGATCACATCTCTGTAAAAAACTCCCTTCATTGAACTCTCTTAACTGTGTATATGTTTCCTACTAGAGTCTAACTGATGCAGCTAGTGATCAAACATGCTTCTATATGGTAACTTTCTCTCACAACAGATCTATCCAGCCAGACCTTGGAGGCAATATTTGATATGAAGGAACAAGTCTTCCTTCTCTTCAAGTCTGCTATTGACTCCCGAGTTAACAAGGACTCTGGTACCTCATCATTCACACATACACACACACACACACATACACACACACACACACATATTCATCCCTCCTCAGCCAAAGGGAAGAGAATCCCGGCAGAGTCCATAACTGGACTAAACTTTCAGAGAAATAAAGTATAAGGACTAAAAACAGTTTTAATTCTATCTTGCTTTACACTATATTCCTCAAATCTACTATAATTTCCTCAGTGACCTCAATAAATGAATGGTAGAAACAAAGGGAAAAGCATCCAAAGCAGCACTGCCCATATTACTAACCCCACCCAGTAGAAGAGAAAAGCAAAGGAGGAGGAAAGCCTCCCAGTATCTCGGTGCTGGAGAGAAGAGGTGAGAACCAGTGACTATTGGGTAATTTCAATAGTTTGGAACTATTTTCTGTAACAGGCCAGGTGCATACCTTCCATTAATTTTGATGAGAATATCAGAATGTTAATTTTTATTTCCATTCCTTCACAATTCTGACACTGAGAGTTTGAGAAGCAACTTTTCTCAAACTTGATGGCCAACTTCAATTCCTTGTTTAACTTGAAAATTAACATGACAAAACCTTGGTTCTTGCCGGAATCAGGTTCTTTGTTTCCATACTCCTAGCCACCGTGGGCTACCCCCACTAACTGACTTGCTGGACTAACCTAAGTAGTCTAGATTTCTGGGTCTAAGACATCCCAGTTCTATTAACAGTATTCTCTTCCCATCCTATCTTGGGATATGCCTTTGCTATTGCTAGGAAAGCTACTTTCTGTTGTCAATACTAGCACAATTGGTCTAGAACCACTTAGGCAAACATATTGACAAATTTAGAGGGAAAAACCTCTGATAATTTTTAGAGAAGAGCTGACTTATTTCCATCCTCCAGCTATAGAGAGGAGCCTTATACTTATCTCACCAAATTCTACAGGCTGCTTGTGTAAAGTAGATCTCGAAAACACCCAAGGGACCTGAAATATATCTTTCTGGAGCTCTGTCCTTAAAACATGGTTTGACATGTCTGGGTGTAGACAGATGACAAACAGCTAGCTTCATGTTTTCCTCAGTGATAAAAACTCAGAAGTCATTCCCCTTGATCTTCTTTCATCAGCAAAGTGGCACCAACAGATGTCACAGGGGTGATGTTTTTCAGTGGTTCATGGAAAATTAATCTAAACACCAGCATCATGCTGTATAAGAAACTAGCTGTGTCCATCAATCAATGCCCAGGTGTCAATGTCTGTTAAATGATAAGATACAGTAATCCATGTCATCTCTTGGAGATAACCAAGCAGCATTGATGCACACATTATGAGGACAATAAAAGAATTTCTTAAGGAGGTAATCTTTATACCAAGCCTTAAAATATGAATTTTCAAGATAAAGACCACATAGGTCACATTATATGCAGATGTGATAAAATGGTAAAAGAAACTGAGGCATTTGAGGAGCTGTATTTTAGTTCAATTGATAGATCAAGGATGGAATAAGCATGAAGATGAGACTAGAGTCAACAGAAGTAAAAGTCACATGTTTCTTGATGAATTCTAAGATTCTTTCAATTACCAGCTCTATATTCTTAAAAAGAAATCATGAAGGAATAAAAATGTACAAGTTATACATCAACTATCCCACCTATTTGATATCCAAGTAAGCTAAGACCCAAGGAGGTCATATTGGAATAAGAGGCATCACAATGAATTGACAAGATTTTCTGAATGACCTTTTAGAGTCCAACAAACTCTATCTCTTATTATATATTAAGAGAGAGGAGTATGAACAAATCAAAAGACCAAAGTTGCAAGCATGCCTCAGTCACTGTCTGGCTGGCTATGTATCTACAGAGGTCTTTCATGACTCTGGTTCTCATCTACAGGATGAACAGGATACATTGCTAATGCTTGTTCCAGTTGTAGCACTACAGTCTTCTAGAATCTGACACTACAGAGGATTTTCTACCAATTTGAAGGAAAATAATTTCTATGAAAACCTACTGATTATCATTTTCTGAAGGCTTAGAGGGATACTCTAACTGTAATCAATATTTCTAATATATCCATTTCCTGCTTAAGTCAACTGGTAACAAACTAACATCACACTTTACTGAAACTACAATTAAATTAAAAAATGAAGTGCCTCCACAATCTCTGGAAATCTCTCTGTTCCAAAAGAGTCATTATCTCATTCCAAATTGAAATCATTTCAAAATATGCAAACAAAGGACTGAAAGGATAGTTTTCTTTCTTTTTCAGTATAAATTTGGGCACTGAAAATCTACAGGAACTTTCCATATGAAAGAAATAAATACATAGCCTCTTCTGCCCTTCTCATCATTTATTATTAAACACATTTGCAGGAAAACAGACTCATATTTAGGAATTCATCCAGTCCTGCTGGTAATTCTCATTATGAGGCCAGGAGTACAATCTGAAAGGCCCTTCATCTTATCTCGATTAAAACAATGGCTGTCACCACAAGGACTGAAAATGCAGGTAGGCACAGCTCAGC
>PVHY01011569.1:0-47422 GCA_004024945.1 Uropsilus gracilis
GCAACAGTCTGGAAGACTTTCTTCCCACATTGCAGATACAGAAATTGAGACCCAGCCAGGGTCACTGGCTGTGTAAGTCCCCAGAGCTTGTCCGTGGCTGTGGCTAGGCCAATGCTAGCTGGGTTCCTGGGACTCCAGGTCCTGTGCCTTTTCTCCACTACCAGGACCCAGGGCCTTATAAAAGTCTCTCCACGCTAGTGCTCATGGTCCCCACACAAGAGACACAGCACTCTCATGCTTGACCTTTGCTGGGCCCTATGTGGCTTGCTGGCAAGTGTCTCTTTGTAGTGTAACCTGACTTGTAGACAAATGTCCTGTCCATACACTCTTCAGGCAACCTGGACATTGGAAGAACCAAGTCTTCATCTGACAGACGGGAAAACTGAGATCCACGGAAAAAGGGCTGATTTCTCCCAAGTGCCCTGTGTATGGCTATACCAGGAAGAAACAGCAAGAGGAAGGGAGGTTTTTACTGGGCCTCTCCTGAACTCCCACTCAGCTTGGAGCAGAAAATGTGCACTGAAGAAGTATGAACCAAACAAGGCAGGCCATGCACAGTGGGTGAGTGTGAGAAGAGGCTGTGTACACAAAAAGAATCCAAATGTGGGACCTTCACCCTTACATAAGGAGCCAACCATAGCCTCTGCCTACCTGCATCCCACTTCCAGGGGAGATCTAAGTCTATAGGAGTCTGGGCAGTGGGATAACTTCTATTTTTTAACTCTGTTCTCTTAAGGCTTGTGGGTAAAGATCTGTCCAGGGCACATAACCAGCTGAGGAAGGAACTGAAGATCCAAGTTTTGGGAGAGCAAAAAAACGTGGGTCCTCTTCTAGGAACAGAAATGCAGACCGGTGCAACCTAAGAGGGCTTCCGGGCAGAGGTGATACATAACACTGTTGACTAAAAAATGTTTAAGGGGAGGGTGTTTGGGTTTCAGGCTGTTTATTTGTTTTATGCAATTCTAGACTTATATTATCTTAAGTCACTTACTTATTTTGATTTTTTAAAGTTAGGAAATCATCACTTATTGACTTCTAATAATTAAAAAATTATTTATGTGTAGTTATAGATGTAGTAACCCAATAGAGGCCCATTCAATCATGGCAGATGAAGCTGAAGTCCCCCAAGACCACATTTGTAATCACTGCTCAGAAATGATAGCTACTATCAGTTCAGTAGAGATTCTTCCAGAACTATTTTCAGGCTTATATACATACACATTTACATGCCCCTAAATCATGTAGTACAGGTTATTGTTCACTCTTCTTTTAAAATTTAAATTATAGCATCATGCACATAATTTTCTGCTATTTGCATCTTCTTTTTATCCCCAAACATATGTCTTGGAGAGTTTTCTGTGTTAGTAATATGGTAGATCTATCATGGTTTCTTTAACAATTCTTCTATTTGCGGACGTTTAGATTATTTCCAACTCTTAAGAGTAATAAACCATCTTGCAGTCGATGTCCCTGTACAGGCCTCTCTGGTTTTATGTGCAAATAATTTCTAGATTTACATAAGTTGAAGCTGTTTATTTTTAAATGGCACAATGCTGAAGTCAGACTAAAATAAAAAGAACCGAAGACAAAGCACTACAAAGTAAAGTTATTCATCGAGTTACTTTTTTACAAATGTATGCAGCAAAAATTTCATTGCTCACCCTATCTGGCACATAGGAAGTCAGGGGAGCACTGGTGCAAGGTGATGGCCCAGGGTGGGGGTAGCCAGGGTGCAAGGGGCAGATTCCTCCCTCAGAGGCAGATGGAAGAGATCTTTAGTCACAGATCAGTGCCCGCTTCCAGCCCAGCCTGTGACTCAGTGTCCCCACCCCTATGCCCCCAGTTTGACCTGGAGCTGTAGTCTTTGGCATTACTCTTTCCTCTAAGGCACCAGCAGCCTTTATTGTTGAAACTGCCTGGATTTGGCTTTCATCAGAGCCCTTGTCAAGCACTCACCTCCCTCCTTTTGTACTTTATTGTCCTCAAAAGGGGGGGGGGGGTATTTTAGGAACATCATTTTGCACAAACCTCTGGACATGCTGGGATTTCACAATTTTTGCAGCCACCAACTTGGTTTCTGCTCACCAACCAGGCATCACAAAAGACAAAAGGAAAGAATGTCCACCTCTGCCCAAGCTACTTTTTCAAACCCTGGTTGAAAAAGCTACCAGCTTGCTGTATTACCTTGAGACATTTTCTGTCCCCATCTGGACTTCAAGTTCACCATTTATGCAACTAGGAGAAGGAGATGGTCCCCAAGAACTATCTCACCCTCTTTCTGTCTAACTTTACAGGTCATATGCACACTAGATTTAGTCTCCAGGTGTTGGTCATCCTTTCCCCTAATGCTGGTTGAGCTAGCTTACTATGGACCTGAGCCCTGCATCCACAGATCAAAACTTCTGCTGGTGCCTTACTTCCTGACCTGACCTTCAAAACCCCCAATTTTCCCTCCTGCCTCATCCTCTTCTCTGCCACTTTACCTCATCACTGGTATCAGCAAACAGCCTATGCTTTAGGTTTTCTTTGTACCTCTTTGGTTTTACAAATGCCCTTTCGCCTACCTGGATGCCCATTTCACCCTTTCTCCTTTACCTCTCCAGCTCCTGTTTGCCCATCAAAGCCCAATTCAATTTGCAAATGTTGGATGGAGAGGCCATGGGGGAGGCACTAGGTGGAATCATCCTGTCCTTGCTTGGGCTTCCCTGCCCCCTGGCCAACCCTGCTATGTGACCAGAGTCTCTCAGCACCAGACCACAGACTCTTCCAGGGCAAGGACATGGTCATGGGTCTCTGTGCTCCTGGTAGTCATCACAGGTATAGGGGACATGTGGCTCCCAGCTGGCTGCATCACAGGGGCACTAGAGGAGGTCGGAATCCTCATTGAAATAGGTCTGTGACCTGAGTTTGCCTCTAGTCTGGCAAGAGCTACTGGGCATGTTGAGTGGGACACAGTCTTGAAGATGTTTATCTCAGGGTTCAACTATCTGGTGCGGTTACTCCCTGGGAGTGTGAACTGAAGCAAGTTATTCAGTTGGATGATTAAGCCCACCTTGCAAAGGTGTTGAAAGAAAGATGTGAGAAGTCTGCACTATGCAGCCACAGTAGATCCTCAGTAAATGGCAGCTATAAGATCCACCCAGTGTTCTGTCTATCCTTTCTTCCCTCCCTCTATCCATCCAATCAGTCAACCAAACAGTAATTATTGAGTGCCCTGTGTGCCGACCTCCATCCCCCACCCCCTGCTCACATGGAAGGACAACCTGGCCTGGGTCTGTCATGTGGAGGAGGAATAGTGCACCAGCCCACTTGGGGCACGTGTTCTGCAGAGGTGGCTAAGAAGGCAAAGATGTCACCGGACAGGGAAACTGGGGTGAGCCCCACACTGAGCCACAGGGGGTGCTTCTGCAAGCATCCCTCCAGGCCTCAGTTCACAGAACCAAAACCACCAACCAGCTGATCTATTCATTTGCACCAGAGAGCAACAACTGAATAAACTGACATAGATAAAGTTCTAGAAAGTCCTGGCATGTGAGCACTGCAGGGACATTTGCTTTCACAATTTTATCATCTAATGCTCAAGGCAACTTGTTCAGGGGTGTGATTGTCTTGAGTTTGCAGCTGAGAAGACAGGCTGAGTGAGAGGATCAGAGGCTGCAAGAGGAGAAGAGCTGGCAGGCAAGCTCAGGCCTGTCCACCACAGTGAAGGGCCAGGGTCCTATTCACTTGCTAAGAAAACCTGTTATTAGCACTCTGAGCTGAGAGTACTCCCGTCAGTTCAGCAATATCACCCCTTGGAGCTGCAGAGGGGCCTGAAGATGGAGGCATTGCCCCTTTGTGGCTATAACACTCTCGCCCCAAACACACCCCTGAGAAACCCTCTTCAGACGGCTCCTACACCAGATCCTGTGAGGACGGAAGCAGGAAGTCAGTCCCCAATCAGAGTGGAGCTCTGTCAGTGCCTAGCCAGAGGACCTTACAGAAACAAGCTGAGTGTTCACACTCCCAGACACGCACAGGAGCTTTTACAAACACCTCACACCCCGGAAGCTCAAGGCTAGGTGCTAGTCTGCCCATTTTTAGATGAAGGTGCTGGGGCTCAGACATAGCCCAGTTTAGGACTGCAAAAGAGCTTATGATTCTGAATGAGAACCCAGTGTCCTGACCTCACCTTAGCCACCCACCCACTTCTGAGCTCTCCAAAACTTGGTGGCCAGAGGTGTGCCTTCTGGTTCTGTGACTCAGGAGATTACAAAAGAATGAGCCAAACAAAGAATCCTGCCAGGTGTCCTGGCTCTTCCTAGGGGACTGCTTCCTCCATTCAGGGGACCCTTCAGGGGTCACTCCACTTCCCCATCACATGGTCCTTCACGCAGGCCCAGAAACTCTGGGTGGACTTCCCTGGAGCAGCAGCTGCACCTCTCAGACCCCACCAACCTGGCAGCCTTTGAAGCTCTTTCACATGCATTTTATTCCCTCCAAAGGTGAGTTGATAACACTGTTCACTGAGGACCCACCTCAAGCCTCAGTTATTTGTGATTTAATGAGAAGCCTTTTAATTATAACATCTGTTGTTTTAATTACCAGAGGAATTATAATGAGGCTCCCAGAGGAAGCTGCTGCTGGAACAGAAGCTGGAGAAGAATTCTCAACATCAGAGGCCCCGCTGGGGTCCTTGGCACAGTGACTGCCACAGAGCGTGACCTGTCACGGAGAGCACTTCATCTTCATTTTAATTAAGCTTTAGGGGTGAGGCAGGCAGCTTCCAGATCCAAGGGAGTCAAGTAGCCCAGAGCCAAGAAGAGACTCTGCATTAGGAAGCATTTGGTTCTGTGGATCGGGAAAAGCAAAAGACAAATCAACTGCTTTGCTGATGCTGGTGGAGGCACCCATCTTCCACCCAGTAATGGGGTGGCGAAGAGGGACTGATGTGCCCAGCTGCATGACCTTGGTCAGATAAGTTGACTTCTCCAGATTCCAGTTGCTTTATGCAGAAAATAAAATCATGTGTTTCTTTCCTCTCTCTCTCTGTCTTTCTCTCTCTCTCTCAGGGAAATGATTCAAGCTTGTTATTAGATTCTGGGTTTAGAGTTGGAGAGATGTATTCACATACACCTGCGAGAATTAACAGGATATATTGTAAACACCACATGGATACAGAAAAGGGTGTGAGAATGGTGACAATGATGTCAGAGTTCATGATAGTGGTGACCATGACAATAACTTTGCCTATTCTAGCAATTTTTGACCCCTCTCCCTTGTAGTTGTGCTCTTTACAGTTCCTTTCCATAAAGAGGGTGAGTTATTTGCTCCCACCGAATCTAGAAAGGACATGTTGCACTCAACAGAATGCAGAACAAGCAAGGTAGCTGTTCCCAACCAAGTCTGCAGACATCTTATCTGTTTCTGCTTTCTTTTTTGCTCTTCCTCATTGACCTTAAAGACACACCTAGGGTGTCTACAGAGGATGGGATGCAGAAGAACCAAGTGATCCTAACTACCCCAGTCGAGGACATTTTAAATTGACCAACAGCCCACCAATAGCCACAGACATGGTTGAAACCAGCCAAGATCAGCAGAGTCAATTTGCCTGCTGATTCAACACTTGAGCACAAAAATGTGACAGTTATAGACTCCTGAGGATTCACAGTAATTTTCTGCAGCGTTCTATGGCAATAAACAATGGCTACACTCTTCTCGGCCCTGAAGTCACTAAAAACAGATAGAGGAAACCAAAAAAATTTTTTTTCAATTTTATTTCATAAGATTTGTTTACATTTCTTTTTTTTTTTCCTTCCCATTTGGACATTTCTCCCCCCCTTCCCTTCCCCTTGTCCTCCTCTCTTGGCCACTCCATCTCTTCCTTCACTGCCATGTATTAGTCAATTTTTAGTCCCTTAGATTCTTCTTTTTCTTTCCTGGAGCAAATGCATGAAAATCATAGGGATCAGTGGAGAGGGGGTAGATGGTCACCCCCAGCCTGCCATCCTGGCATCTGACTCCACACTGGCCACTTTTCTGCCGACTACTCTCCCACCATCACTCCTTGCTGCTACCAGTTCACTCTTCCAAGCATTCTTTTGGCAGATGTAGACATGTTTTCTGGGACACAGTGATTTGTACTTAGTTTTATAGGTGTATTTTTTTAAATTTTTTTATTTATATATAAATTTCACAACATTGTAATCTCAAGGATTTGCCCCGCCCCTCCCTTCCCCTCCTGCTCAAAGTTGTGCGCTTCAGTTTGGTGCTTAGCTTGTTTTGACCTTCCCTCAAGGCTTTTGTTTATTTTTTCACTATATCCCATATATTAGTGAAACCATTTGGTTTCTGTCTTTTTCTTTATGGCTTGTTTCTGCTAATATGATTTCTTCTAAATACATCCATGTTGTTAAGATGGATGTAGGTGTATTTTTTGTTGCGGGTAGCTAGTTCATGCATGTTTGGATCTTTTCAGTGCCTCCTTACCGGTTGTCTGCTTCGACCCAGTTTCTGTCAAGTTTCGCTTCTTCTTTGCTTTGTGATTCTGGTCCTGACACTGGGAGCATTTCTCCCAGACCATATTCATATAAAAACTTTCTTGGTCAAGATAGGCACCAGCGGATGCTTGGTCCAGTTTGTCTTAGGGCCACTGCCTGTTTCTGTGGCCTTTCTCTCCATGTGGAATGGTAAGGTGCCAAGCTCATACTGAAGGCATCTCTGAACCGGAAATTCTGTCCCCATCTGTGAAGACTTTGGTGGTTGTATTTCTGAAATAGTTTGTCTCTATAGTTAATTAGTCTCACAGTCCTGTGTCCCATGGATCTGAAATGTTCCTTTCTTCTGGGCTTTACTTTTTTCTCCTCATCTCCTTCTTCATTGTATCTGCCGCTGAGTTAGTGATTTAGTTGTTTCTGGTGAGGATTGACTGGATTTGGAGAAGACCAGAGGGGGTGACCCCTACAAACCCACCCAACCCCCCACCCCGTTGACCCACGCTTCCATCAGTCCCCCCAAGTCTGAAGAGGGATGTGTGAGAGGTCAGTGTTTCCAGGGAGATGGGTAGCCCAGCTCTCTGAAGGGAGCCAGGTGAAAGTACGGGCAAAACATCATTTCTTTTGATCTTATAAGAATTGGTTGGGAAAATGCTGCTTGAAGCATGTGAACAAAACAATCTTTATACTCATATTAGTTATACCCATGTATGACTTCCCAGGTAAGCTTATCACATAGGGGAGAGGAATAAAACAACTTGTGATCATTGTTAAGCTCAGAGAAAGAGAGTGAGATCTAGAGAGACTGAACTACTTATGGTCAACCTTTCACCTATAGGCACTTCTCCCTTGGGGAAACACAAGGCTAAAAACCACAATTGTACTCTTCTAGGAGGCCCAAGGTGTCTAGAGAAAGGCAGAAAATGGCTCCTCCAAGAATGATTATAATGAGACAGTGGTGATGAGAATGTGTTTTTATCAACCATCTACAAAAAGTCTCTGAGATGGTGTTTCCAGGGCCTCTTCTGTCTGGCAGGTCAAATAGTGAACAGGCTCCTGAGCAAAACTACAGAACAAAGCCATTTTAAGTCCTCCTCCTGATACAGGGTGGAATGATACAGAGCAGTGACACAGCTGAAAATTGTATTGGCACCAAAATACCCTGGTGGGTGGAGTCTGAGAGAAAGACCCCGTGAGAGAAAATAGGAAGTGGGAAAAGGGCAGATAAAAAGAACAAACGAGGGGAGGGAAAAGCAAGAGAGACCAGAATGGTGGACTGAGAAAACAAGCCCATCTGGCCTGCCAGGAGAAGACCCTTGGAAGAGTGAGCTGGTGGCAGCAAGGAGCGATGGTGGGAGAGTAGTTGGCAGAAAAGTGGCCTGTGTGGAGTCAGATGCCAGAATGGCAGGCCGGGGGTGACCATCTACCCCCTCTCCACTGATCCCTCTGACTTTCATGCATACCCTACACCACCCAATAGAGAGAGCACATGACATTTCTGCAACCTTCCCCTTTAGAGTTTTGTAGGCTAGTACTGCATCTTACCCATCAAGGGACTGTTCATGCCCCACACTGAACTCAGACCTTTGCAATCACCTCACATTGTTTGCTGTTAGTTTGGCCACTCTCTTTCCAAGCATGAATGAAATGGCAAGCATGGCACTGTGGGGGGGGGGAGAAGAACTTCAGGCATGAATGCAGAGACCACAGTCTGGAATATGGATTAAAGGTGTGTGTGTGTGTGTGAGTCCGTTGGCTTAGCAGCACTGACTCATCAACAAGCTCCTAGATTTTTCTAAGAATTATTTTTTTTAAAAAAAATTGTTACTTTCTCAGAAGGAAGCAGGCAAGTCTCACTCGACAGGATATTGACTTCCTGTAGCACGTTTTATTAAGACTCATCAGGAGCAAAGTCCTCTGCATCCTCTGAGGCAGCCGATGTGTTCAGGAAGCAGAGTGATAGGGAAATTAAACACAGCAGCTGCTTGCTTTGAAGCTGTTTTAAGCAGCAAGGCCAGCCAATTCCACAGTGTACATGGCTGGAGAACACTAGACACACCCCACCCTACCCTTCCACCCAAGCAGAGAGATCTTTCCTAATTAGCCAATTAGATAAATACTCTTCCACTAAGCTCCAAGTTAAGAGGAGATGAATGCTCACAAGCATGACCATGGAGTGTATCTGTGCAAAGTTGCTCTTCTGCTTTCAGTGTCTCCAGCATTTGAACACCCAGTGGGCACATGTGGGCACACACAGCTCTGATGCCACACAGCAAGGGCAATCTTAAAGAGATTAGTATTTAAAAAGGGGGAGACTTGGATGGTGGCAAGGTCCATGCTACTGGGCAATCAGAATGCACAAGTGTTTCCTTATCCCAGGGAATTGTTCCTCCTCCATGGATGCATCACACTTATCTCTTTCATGAGGCTCTCTGCCTTTGATGCCGCCTTAGGTGTCTAAAGAAAGGCAGAAAATGGCTCCTCCGAGAATGATTATAATGAGACAGTGGTGATGAGGATGTATGGAGTGAAATCCAGCCTTTGGAGGGGCCCGGCCTTTTCTTTCTACCTCCTGACAGTCCTCTCTCATTCTCTCTCATCTGCATACACCCTGTGCAGCTCCCTAGCAAGCACCAGCCACTGCCATCCTCACCTCCGCCCCTACTTCATTTGTAGAGCGTTGATCCTCCACCAGGCCTGGACCAGGAGATTTGCATTCATTATCTTCTTTCATCTCTGAAGTTCCATGAGGGAGATTGGAATCATTCTCAGTTTACGGATGAGGAAATCTGGGTTCTGAATCATTGAGTGACTGGTGCTGAGGAGCACCAAGAGCACCCAGCCTAGCCTCTCTGCCTGGGCAGACGCTGCTCTGTTCTCAGTGAACTCCCTTCTTCACCTTCTTCACTACCCCTTCCCTCTTTGTAGCCCTGGTAAACATTTCTTTCTCTGATTTCTGACCACCTCTTCTCTAGTTAACCTTCCCAGGCTGAATAGATCAGAATAAATACCACTTGGTTGGATTTCATTTATTACAATGAGTGAAGGGAGTCTTGAAATAATGAAAAGTTCTTCTCCAAAGTTAACTCAATTCTGCAAGTCAGTCACTTCCTGTCAAGAGGATGTGCTGTCCTAGGCACTGTTGAGAGGCCATACTATCCCAGGCTCCATGTCCAGTGCTGTGAGAGTGTAAATGACATCACAGAAGCACTCTCCAGAATTTCATGCAGATAGGCACATAACTGTTCATGAAAAAATAACAAAAAACAAACAAAAAACAACCCCTCTACCTGTGAATATTTTTTTTTCTTTTTAATCTGAATAATGTTCTTTTGTGCAGTTTCTTTTTCTGAGAGGTCTTACTAAGGTTTGGTACAGTACTGATCTCTCCAAGAAACTCACTTTCAGTAGTGTTGCTGTCTTATGAATGGTCTCTTACTTGCTTATTATTCATTCCTTTCTACCACAACCTTCATTATTTTCTCCTTCTAGTCTCTCATTCTTTCTCTAGATTCTTGAGTTGATTTTTCTTAGGTTAGAGTTATTGGCAGATATGCAAATTTCCTCTAAAATGCATCAAGGCTATACACTACCCCTCTGAGAATCAGTGAAAGTTTATCAAATAAGCTTTGCTAATGTCTGTTATGACTTTCTTTTTCAATTCATGGATAAATTAGAATTGTGTTTAGTTTCTCTATGATGCTGTTGACTAATTTTGTTGCATACTAGATAGAGAATATATTGGAAAAGATTCTCTGGAATTTATGGAGACCTCTTTTGTGGATAAATACATAGTCCTTTTACTCATAAGATTCCTTCATTTTAGTAGTTAAAATTATATATATATATACACATACATTTGATCACACATGATTTTTAGTCTATCAGCTTCTGAATAAAATGTGTGAAAATGTGATAAAGTCATATATAATATATATATTATATAACCCCAATCTAGAAGAGAGAAAATAATTGCAATAAATATTTAAAAAAACCTGTTCAAGTCAACGAAAACTGGGAAAGGGAAATAAATGCAAAAGAACTCTCTATTTAAAATATATAAACTTTATATATGTTTATATATTTACTAAAACTTTATTAAAAAGCTTTATATATAAACTATATATAAATATAGATTTTTATATATTATATATAATAGGAGCAATATATTAAACATATATAACAAATAATGCATGTTCATATGTTTTATATATTTATATGTCATATCTAAAACATATTCTTGATCATACATGATTTTTAATCAGTTTTGAGAAAAATATGTTAAATTTGCATACTATATTTGGTGGACACACCAACTTTACCCCATAATTATTTCAGTTTTTGCTTTATGTATTGTTGGATTCACAAAAGAAATAAATATCTGTCACTGATACCATTAGTGCCTTTCACCTTAAGTGTGATTTTTATAGTAACTTCTTTCTGTTATTGTTTTATTGTTTGTTATTTTTTTATTTCTGTTTGTTTCTGTTATTTTTTATTTTATTTTATTGTTTCTGTTACTGTTTTACCTCCTTGTTTTTAAATACTTTATATCATGTCATTTGAGCTATTATGCTCTTCAAAAGTATACAACTGAATTCTTGAAGCATAATTTGAAAATCACTTCTAATTGCTAAACTTAATATGCTTGAGTTTATTGCAGTTGATAATATACTGCTGTTTGACTTTGTTTTCTAACTCCCTGGCTCTCTCCCTCTCTTCTTCTTAGAAACATCTTTATCATAAATGTT
The DNA here is from genome assembly GCA_004024945.1 of Uropsilus gracilis. Lineage (NCBI taxonomy): Eukaryota > Metazoa > Chordata > Mammalia > Eulipotyphla > Talpidae > Uropsilus > Uropsilus gracilis. Next base: position 11,225 of record PVHY01011569.1, read on the forward strand.
ATTAAATATTCCTCAGCTACATTGCAAAAGGGGTCTAACTTCCACTCACTGATCTAATACAACTGTTGTTAGTGTAAAAAGCAGTCTTAGAATAGATTTCTCTTTTTCCTTTATTTTCCCAGTTTTCACTGACATTGAACAAGGTTTTTTTATTGCTATTGCAGTTATTTCTTCCCTTCGATTGGAGGTGATATGTAACACTTCATGTACCTCGCATACTTCTTGCTGTCTACTCTATGTCTCTCACCCATGTGATCACCTGGAGTAGTCCTAGCCACCCTTCCCCAAGTCTATTTCAGCCAGAACACAGAAATGTAGCCATGGAGAAAGCCAGGAAAACACTGACCAACGAGACCCCACTACCCAACTGAATGGAAGAGTTAAATTGAAATTTGCTTGAATTATAGAAAAACAAAGTCTCTTTTGTTTGCTTGGTTGGGCCTGTGTGCTAAAATGTCACCATCCTGGTGACAGATCTGTCTCCACTCTTGTGGGGTCCAGAGATGAAACACTGTGACCTCCTCTGGAGAGTGCTTGGCTTGGTGTTGGTATCTTCCTGTTCAACATAAACAGCTTCACAGGATGTTTGTGTCAGACAAGGGGACACCAGTGCAAAGACAAAACCAAAACACTTCATCATTGTATTGACAGACTAAACAAAAACATTATCCAAACCATGGCCATCACCACTATTCCTCTAACCCAGGCTAATGTAGTGTCTGTTTCTTCTCTGTCAATCACACCTTGGCCTCTCTCTACTCACCTCATAGGAAGGCATTAATAAGATATCAGGTTATCAAATTACATTTTCTCCCTGAGAGCATCTAACCCAGAAGTAAAGTTCCACTTCCTTGAACCTTGTCCCAAACATGCAAACACAAACTCAAATCTTCTAAGTCCTTTCTAACAGCCTTTTAATAGGGTGTCTCAATGTCCTGGAGGGGGCGATATTCTTTTTGGCAACAGTGAATAAAACCCCTTGGTTAAGCTACATTCAAGTTTCTAAATGAGGGCATGAGGGCATGATCCAACAGCAGTGGGAAAGCAGACATTTTCAAGCACTGGCTGATTGACAAACGGGCCCTTGGAGAAGTTGGTGAAGAAGATGATGTAGGACTTCATTCCTTGGGAGCCCACCTCCTGCCAGGTCTGCTGGTGGGGTCCTTCATGCAGCGACCTAAAGGCTTTAAGTTCCCTTTCATTTCTAGAGAGCTTTGTGTTCTTCCCCCATTTAGCCTAAGCAAAGAAGGCCTCCTCAGCATGGCTGTTCTCAGTTACCCCCTTCCTCCAAGGAGCTGCCAGATGGGACCGAGTTACACGTGTGTTCATGGGAATCTGTGTTAGTTTGGTCTTGTGCTCCAAGCATGGGATGTGATTACTAAAAGGTTCCAGACTATGTCCTCCCTCCCCCCAAGCCATGGAGAAGGCTGGTGGACCCAAGATGAGGACCCCAGGGCAATGGACAAGCATAAAACTGCTTGACCACCAAATGACTGCCTCTGATGAGCAGCTGGGCAGCTGTGAGACTGTAGAAACTGAGCTGCAGGCCATGGAGACCAACCCGCATATGTCTCTTTTACTGTCAGAAAATGCCAATGAGTATGGAGTATCCTCACCCAAAAGAAATTAAATTAGCTGACAGCAAAAATATCAATCTGAATTTTGGCAAAAGAAGATAAGGCTGTAGATTGATTTCCAGAGTGTTCTTTTATTACACACACACACATACACACACACGTGCACACATGCACGTGTGCAGCCCTCATGGGGTGGGGAAGGGACAGATGCACAAACACAAGTGCACACTCAGCGACACTGATACAGCTTCTTCTCAGGCATGTGGGTAATACAGTAAAAATTGGTTTCTTTCCATAACAACTGAAATGTCACCCAACCACAATCACTCTCCATTTTCAGTCAATTGTCTGATTTTTCCAGGGCACTCAGTATGGCATTCAACCCTGGACTCTATGAGGACACGCTGTAGGAACAGACACAAGCAATTCCAAAATTCCCATACAGGACACAGGGGAGGAAGAGAAGATAAGATGCATTCACCACCCTGCCCCCTCAGCCTGGAAGGTCTGGCTCCTCCTGTAAGACCTGACTCCGATGTCACCTCTGTGAAGCCTTCCCTGACCTTCCAGATGGAGTTTGTCACTTCTCTTCCCAAGCAAATTGAATGATCTCTGGTTATAGTTGCCTGTTATTCTGACTGCTGAATCACTTGAGATTTGATTTAGCTGCAAGTTGCAGAGTCTTCAAATAACCACGATTTAAATAGAAGTTTATTTATCCCTCACACAAAGACCAGGACTCAGAAATCAGTTTTCTGGAATTCTGGCTGTTCCAGCTTTCTCTCCCATGATCCCCAGAGTGTGGCCATCCTACTTTTGGTGCAAGATGATGCTTAGAACTTCTGTTATTATCTCATAATCAGTGGCTCAAAATGGAGCTCAAGAGGGTAAGGGAGAAGGGCAAAGAACATTACTCCTCTTTTTTTAATTTAATTCAAATTTTTATTGATTGCACACATGTATATCTGTGTATATATAGAGAGAGATAGATATACATATTGCATCATTGTCTACCCCAAGATTCTCCAATCACCTTATCACCTGTGAATGACCGCAGTCTTTTGTCCCTCCCCCATTTTCTTCCTCCTTCCCTTCTCTCACTCTATGTTTCAGTTCCATATTTTTGGCAGTTTTGTATTTTTCTTGTCTGTTTATATGTTTGTTTTTCCTAAATCACTCATATAAGTGAGACCATCCCATATTTTTTTTTTCTTTCTGGCTTATTTCCACTAACAAGATTCCTTCTAGCTTCATCCATGTTGCTTGCAAATAATATAAGATTGAGAATTTCTGGAACATGCTGCTGCCACTTCCATTCCAGCTATATTGGCCAGAGCTTAGTCACATGGCTATGCAAGGAATACTGGTAAGTGTCTTTATTTTAGGTCATCAAGTGTCCAGCCAACAACCTCAACAAGCAGGGGAGAAGAATGAACATGGGGTGAGTCACCAGTCCTGACTTCTCCTTGTCAGCCTCTCCTCCCCTTCACCTGGGTTCCCAGACCCAGGCTATTATGGGGATGCCCCTCCATCAGTGCCAACCCTATGGTCTACTGTCAACCAAGAGGCTCGCACAGAGCCTAGGGATATTCCACAACCCAACATAAGCAAATGAGATTCTCTCCCAGGACATTGAATAGTCACCACTGAGGGATGACTGCATCCATGGTGGAAAATGCCTTGGTGACTCTTCCTAGCACTGGGGTCCTGGAGAATCTGTCTGTGTTCTCCTGCTCACTGAGTCCTGGGACCCCCAACCTCCAGAGCTTTCTAAAGCCTGGTGCTGGTCTTTAATTCTACATCCTTCCAACTCATTCCCTTTTTTTGCTGAAGCTACCCAAAGTTCATTTCTGTTGCCGGCAACAAGAAAACCCTGATGGATCATCCAGATCGATAGTTATATTATTTATCACAACATTCACATATTGGTGTCTTTGGTGAGACAACTCTTTACAGCAGAGAGCACATTTGTTCATGTGAGTTCCTGCCCCAAAGAGCAACCTTATCCCATTAGAAACTCTGCAAATGTTATTGGCTAAGTGTGCAGACATTTCTAAGTGATGCTATAAGCTTGTCGTGAGAACCTGAAAAAGTCACCCAGCCACTTTGCCTCATTATCCCCAGTGGAACTCACCTAATAAAGTTAGGTCAAGATGGTACAGAAAATGATTCATCAATTCCTGCCCTCACACCTTACTCTCAGAACTACCAGAACAAAGGTGCCAAGTAAATTTCACTAGAGAAGACAGCCCACTCTCGGAGTTAGAGCCTCCATTTATTCTGAGATCATCCAAGGTGTCTTACACAATTGGCACCAGGTGGGTGGGATTCAGCAACCACAAGCCCATCCTTTTTTTCACTGTGTACACCAGCTCAGGTGGCAAGCATGCCAACTCTCCATCCCCTCCCCAACCTGCATAGTTACAGAGCAAGAGCATAGCTGACCTCAGACACACAGTAATTTCTTTCTCCCAGGAGATGATAATTGTGGTTGAGGAAGGCTGTGTTGCTCAGGCTGCTCACAGAGGCAGAGAAAATGCAAATGTGTGAATGGGACATTCTACTTCATGCAAGTCAGGGAGGCTCAATGCTCAAGGACAGGGAAGAAGCAGATGCACAGAGGAAAGCTGTCCTCTTTGTTGATGCCTTTGAGGGCCCAGTACTGACCTCCTGAGAGACTCAATGAGTGTCTCGGCCCACAGGTTAGCTGCAAGGCACCCGTACTCCTGAGGACTAGATGTTTCTTTATCTCTGTCTCTCTGATTTGGGCACCTGCAGGCATAGCCTACAAAACTTCCAGGTCAGCCTTGTCCTCTTTCTAGAAGAACTTTGCCTCAGCTTTCTCACTCTCCTCCCTGCCTCAGGTCTAACTGGACCCACCTCCTTCCTCATGGAAGTTCAGGCAAATTTGCTCAGTTGGGCCCTGATGTGCAGAGTCGGCAGAGCAAACCTGAGATCCATTCTTTTGGCAAAAATGCTGTCAGCTCTCCCTTGGCTAGTGTCTGAAAATGTAGATTATAGGGGGGTCCTGACCCTAACTGATAGAGAAGTTGATGGTGCCTAAGCAAGTTATGCAAGCAACATGGTTCATGCTAACCACTTGCTTTCCTTTTTGGAGCCCAGAATTCCAGTGAATGTCCCATAGACACCCTTGGCTGAACACTAACCAAAATTCTGAACTACAAAAGTAAAACCCTTGGGCATTTAACGCACTTCCCTCACAAAAATTATATATATATATATAATATATAATTAATATATATATTAAAAAGAAAAGCATTGTACACACGTCTCACTTGGCTTGCCCCTCTAAGCAAAGCTCCTGGGATCCTAGCATCCTGTGCCCAAGCCCCAATAAGGTAGCAAATTCCTGGAAGTCAGCAATTGGGCCAATTTCTGTTGGCGCCAACCAGGACAGATTCTGGTACACATTAGGTGCTCAACAAAGATTTTTGAACTTAATCTTCTCTACACAGGCCCCCTCCTCTGATAATCTGGGAAACAGATACCCCTGGTACCTGAGACAAGTGGCTCATATAACTGTGAGTTTTTAATAAAGATGCTTGAATCTTCTCATGAGGTCTGGGTTCAAGTTTAATGTCAATACATGAGAACCTGGAAGTGGCTAGAAGGAATCATGTTTGTGGAAATTAGCCAGAATGAAAGAGAAAATATGGAGTGGTCTCATTTATATGAGGGATATAGGGAAAACAAACACAGACAAGAAAAATTTAGAACTACCAACAGAACAGAAGCATAGAGCAAAAGAGGAAGAGGAGAGTAAAATCTAGGGAGGGGGAGGGCACAAGAGATTAAGATACTTCATGGGTGATAAAGTGATGGGAAAACATCATCAGGGTAGACAACGATGTAATACAGTGCGTGTGTGTGTGTGTGTGTGCAATCAGAAAAAAAAAGTGATAAACAGAAAAAAAAAAGAAGAAGAGAACCTGGAAGTGGGGACCAATATGGGAGGTGCTCTTGTCCCAATGTGGCAGACAAGGCTCTCAGCAAAATTAAGCTGGCGAGTGGCAGAACTGACACTGAAGGCGATCCCAGAACGACTGGACTCCAAACTTCCGGAGGAGTCCCCCCACAGGCTCTCCTTACATCATTGTGTGCAAACCTAATGGGGAACACTGTTCCCAGAGTTAGGGGACCCCTGATCTGGGCCCCTAACCCCTCCTCTGAACCTCCCAAGGGTCAGGATGCTGAGATTCCTCTTACCCCTCAGCCCCACAAGGCGGCACAGACAGGGCCTGGAAAAGCCATGAAAGTAAGGACTGATTAACCCCCAAAGGTCTCCACCAGCTCTCTCTTATCCATGCATCCCTTCCATACAGGTGGGAGGCCTCTGCTCCCTAAGTGATTCTGGCTCCTACCTTTGGGAATTCACAGAAATAGAATCCTCTCAGAAAGGGGGGAGATTTAGTCTCATGTATTGTAGGCAAAAGCCAGCTTTAGGGTCCTGCCACCCCAGCAAGCTCCAAGTTCCTTTGGCTGAATCCTTTCGACATTTTCAATGGTAAAATAAATTTGATTTGCAGAAGCCATGAAGGAACCCGGGCGCTGTGATTTCCAAAATGCACTGTGTTATTGGATATGATAAAAGACTGAATGAGTCAGTAAATGTAGCAGTTTAGCAACTGCTAAAAAAAAAAAAAATCAATACCCAAGCTGTCTGGTGGAGGAGGAGGAGGAGGAGGTCATAAGGGTGGTGAAAGGAGGGGAGATGGGGCCTGAACACATCCCGCACACCTAGCACACAGCCCCAGCCCCTCCTCCCCTCCCAGACACACAGGCATGTGGAAGCACAGCTCACATACCCAGTGCTTGGGGACACACATGCTCATAGACATGGAAGGCAGACTCAGACCTCTGCCAGGCGTACCCCAGCATGAGCACTAATCTACCTTTATGCCAGTCACCATCTTATTGGTTTGCACAACTATGTGATGTCATCAAATTGTTTTCCAGTTTACAGGTGAAAAAAACAAGGCAAAAAGACTTTATCTTGCTGAAGTTCTTCCCCACTAGGAAGCTGGGGAACCAGGGTTAGAAAACAGACCAACTTCTGAAGTCTTATTCTCTTTTCGTTTTTTTTTTTTTTTTGCCTCCTTTCATGATTGTATGTAAGTTTTAATGAGATGTAATGGAGCTGTACCAAATTTCACATGTTTCAGCTATCCAACATGCTGAGTTTTGATACATGGAGAATATCGCCACAGTCAAGGTCACACACTCAATCTGTCACCCCTGCAAGTTTTCGTGGCTCTTTTGTAACCTTGCCCATCTCACCCTCCATGCCTCACATCCCCGAACCCGCCATTCGAGTTTGTCACCATGGATTCATTTGCACTGTCCAGATGTTTACATTGGTGGTCTGTGTGGGTGTTTGCTCTTTTACCTAGAGATGCCATGTCCACAATGACCACACGACAGGGCCCCTGTAGAGACAGACATGAATGGAGATGCCCCTGTGCACACATCCTTGCAAACAAGTCTCCACATGCTACATACCCCCCACAAACACCCCCTTTCCTGTGCACAAGAAGGCCCATAGTCTCACCATGTCTGCCCATCCATGCTACTTCTCTGGGGTCATTTGTTCTCCTTCAGCAGCAGAAAGAACTCCTTATAGCTTTCCTGCAAAGAAATGTTTCTTTCTCTTTCCACAGATCCCCACGTGACAAGTGTCTATTCTCCAAAGCTTAGCTCATTCAACAAATATCTTCGTGATGGACACTGTACTGGGCACTATATGTCCACAATGGCCAAGCAGTCAAGGTCCCCACCCTAATGCTGAGCTACCTCCCAAGCCAGCATGGCCAACCCAGTGCAGTGGGACTGGCCAGAGAAGAACCCCCGGAGGCACAGCTGGAAGCCTGGGAGTCTCCCTCATAGAGGCTTTAGGAATTGTAAAGAAGCAAAAGTAGAGTAAGCAAGAAGACAGGAGAGGAGGGGTGCAATGGGAGAAGAAGAGATTAGGGCCACAAATCAAGCTCAGATAGGCTTAGTCAGCTGGGAGATGGAGGCTCTTCCATCCCAAGTGGACATGGGAAGGTGGACACAGTGGATTGGGAGGAGCGGGTTGCCTTCCCTGCAGGATTGCCGTTGAAGAGCCTGGGTGAGAGCTGGGCCAGAGCTCAGGGCTTATCATCAGCCTCTGCAGGACGCCCAGTCTAGCCCACACCTCCAGCCCGGTGTACCCTGGCTCTGATCTGAATACACACAGGTTTCCTCAGATTCACACAGGTTTCCACAGATTTAATATTGTTTCAATATTAAATCCTGGGCCTCACTCACAGAAAGACAGATTAGGTTTTGGGAGGAGGAAAAGAGTGACCAAAGACAAACCGATTTTTAAAAGCTCCCCAAGTGATTACCCAATATCAGCCCAGATAAGAAGCCACTTGGGGTGAACACTTTACTAAACATCCCAGGGCATGAGAAAGGCCAAAGGGTCTCTGAAAACTCAACTGGCTGGGCGACTCCAGCACTAACGCCTTTCAAGTGCCCTAATGGGGATTTAACAAGATCACCTATTTGATTAGCTATCAATTAATTGTTGGAGAGGATTGAGGGTTTCATACAAAGTAAACTTCACAGTCATGTAATTAGTGGATATCGGAGCAAGGAGTCAGTAGCAGCTTGGTGATAATGACTGTCTCATCAATATCAGATATTTAAAGCCTTTTAGGTTTTACAGGTCACTCAGTATCAAGATAACTGGATATCAATTAGACACATTGAATATTATTTACATTGGCTGTTGGTTTCTAAATCTGCTTTAAGATTGTGGCACACAACCCCCTCTCTTTCCACCTCTCCTTTGCACTGCAGTGGTGAATGCCTGTGTGGGACAAGGACTGACTGGGATGAAGTTGGAAGCTTGCAGTGCCAATCAAAGCAGAGAACTCTGCCCCATTCAGCACTGGACCATACTCTAGCAGCAGCAGCCGCAGCCTAGTCTAATACATCATCTTGGCAGATGAGCAGAGCTGTGAGGGGCTGCTGTGAAACCTTCCGCTTTAATTACGTTTTACCTTTAATTAATCAAATTACTTTATAATTATCTTGATGCCAATTCATATGAACCAGACTATTTTAATCACGTTGAACGTCTTTTGCCTTGTAGATGTATTCCGTGTGGGAAATCATGGTGGTGTTAGAGGCACTTGTGAGTCCCACATGAAGGGAAAGTCATCGATTCTGGCCATCAAGCTTTGATGGGCATACGCCTGAACCATTTTAATGTGTCTTTATGAAGGTGGAGGAGCAAGGTTAGAAAAGACTTCATCACAAGGATAAAAAATGCAGGCAGTGAGTGGCCAGGATTAATGAGGTGGAATTGTTCCACTGAAAACAAATCAGTTGGATATATTTTGAAATTTGTAAAATGGATTAAATTCCCAGAGGCTGTATCATACAGGTGAGACTGAGCTCTCTCTGGGGGGATGTCCCTGGAAGAGGGAATGAGATGGTAGTATCATGTCTTGCGCCAGTGAAGCAAGGGCAAGATGAAGTGCTGGTCAGGGACACCAATTCCATATCGGACCTCAGGCAAGCAAGTTCAATCCCCTATGCCTGATGGGTGCATCTGTAAGATGGAGATGAGGGTATTATCTACCTGATGAGACTACTTGAGGGTTGCATGGCATCGTCTTTTCCAGTTCACAGTGCTGCCTGCATGGCCAGATTTCCCTAAATAGTGCTATCACACCCATCCACCCCACTCCCTTGCAGCCTCGCTCTCAGCTCTCAGCTAGCTTCTCTTTCAATTCCACTTGGTTCTTATTCCTGCCACCCCTTCCTGCTGTGCCCATAGTAGGGGTGAGGCCCTTTTTGTCCACCACTTAACTTTCAAACATTCTTCATCACCCTATTCTGGATAAGATTCTTGTAACAATGTGGAACCCAGCTCAGTTTCTGAACTCGGTTTGTCCTCTCTGTCTTTGAATGAAGGAATTCAATCAATCCACCTCCCTGAAAATGATTGACATACTTGCCTCATTTTCCACCTCTTAAATTATGCTCATTATTTAATTTGTTGCTGTTCTTTATCCTTAATTTATGGTTTGATTAAGTAATTTCTTATTCCTATCTCCTCTCCATTAATATTCTTTGATTTCTTCTTTTTTGATTACATATATATGTATATATATATATATGTTTTACATCATTGTGTACCAATATGCTTCGATCTCTATGTTAAAACAGGTTGTCAGTAATTAACCTGCCCCATCCTACCACACCTGTGCTCTCTGTGCTCCTAGACCTTCCTCGCTGTCCTTTCCCTTACTGTCTCTACCCATAGCTCCCTCCCCCTCAACTTTTCCTTCCCATCCCTCCTCCTCCTCTTTCTCTTCTATATATTTAGGCTCTTGCAGTTGCAAGTCATTATCAGTTCTGAAGAGAGACAATCTTCTAATCTATGCCTATGTTTGAAATTTAAGAACCACTTTTTTGTTGTTGTTGTTTCAGGAAATTTTTCCTTTGCTACTATCAGATTTCCCAATGAGTTCTTAGGTGCTTTGTTCAGTTTTTCTTTCCTGTTTTTGCCCAGATCTGTTGCAGAAAGAGAACCTGCTCTAGGTCTTCCTTAAGGTGCTTCCCTCTTGGGACTGTTTTCCACAAATGGGGTGATTTTCTTTGGCTGCTTACAGCTTGTGACAGTTGTAGTTGTCTGTAGTGAGGGGTTCAGGGCCCCCATCCCTCAGGGTTGGTAACTTCTACAGAGAACCAGAAGGAAGAGTCTCTGCCTCTAAGGGACCTGGATGCTGGTAGTAGCCCCATTCCCAACACAACACAAGACTGTAAACAACTCAGTCTTGAGTGGTCAAAAAAATTGAGGGGGGGAAATACTTTTAGCAACTCAGATTTAAAAAAATATTTGCAAGTTTATCATTGATCAAGTCAATCATGTAAATTGATTTTTGATGAACTGGTTTGCTTCCATACAGAAGTACTGGCAATTCAACTTTGCTCTGGTAAGGGAATTGAGAAGCAATTGGTAAGTGGGCAGGTAGGACAGACATCTAGCCTTCATCTTCCCAGAATCCTCCCTCCTGCATTAGGACCACCCTACTACCACTTAGACAGAGGGTAACTGCTTGCAAGCTATGGGGAGTGAGAGAACATCCTGATACTTGTCTCTGTTCCAGCCTTTTCTCAGGCCTACCTGGACAGACTACCTTTAGACAGGTAGTGTCAAAAATTGCTAATGAGGAATAAGACCATCTTTGTAGTGTTTTTTCTAACATTTGAGCAGCACCTCTGACACCCTGTTCTGACCTCACTGGACAGGTAATGAAAAGGAAGCAGGTAGAGAGGTCCATGCCCGCCTGCCCCCACCACCAAGAAGGTTCCAGGGGGTGGCCAGAGACCTCTTAGACAGACACTGGTGCTGAGGGCTGAGGGGACCAGCGTTCTCAGTCTTAGCTTGGAGATAAGCTTGAAGGAAGCTCATGTTTTTGGTGAGCATGTTGGTGGGATGGTATCTCAGGAAAGGCAGCAGATTTCTGGGTTGTACCCAGGAGTGAGGCTGAGCCAGCTTCCAGAGCTACTCTGTAACCAGACCAGGCAGTGAGGGGCCTGTCTAAAGGGGAACATGCATGAGGGTGTTGCATGAAAGGAGGTTTCAAGTCAGACCAGGAAGCCCCCCGGCAGAGGTCTTCATGGGAGGCTTCCTTATTTCTGGGGATAGACTGGGTGATTCCAAAGACCCACCTACCCTGCAACCAGCAATTCTTAAGCTTCCTCACATGTAATAAGGGAGGGATCCTGCTTCCTGTTATTTTTATGAGAGACACAGACACAAAACAGGAAGAACCTAAAACATCTAGAGATACCCTTGATGTTGCAAAAGCTGAAACACCTTCATATTTCCTTCCAAGGATTGTGCATTCATCTCTAGAGAGTAAACTCTTTCTACATTTTAGGGAAATCGCTGTGATGTGCTTTTTAGTTACACAAATACTTACCGCTTGTTCTTGGAAAAAGCCATGAAATCACCATTCACCGGAATACAAATCTACTCAGCTAAGAATTTTAGCGTTTTGTTTGGCATCTTAACTTGGAGACTGGCTGTCCATAGTCATGTCACCCTGAGATGCCCCATTCCTCATTTGAGGAAGAGGCAGGAGGATGAAGTATGAAACCATCAGAAATATGCCTTGCTGTGTATGAGCTGTGCCAATCTGGCTCCAGTTCCCAGGCAGTGGGGGTCTTTTTCTGTGAGCTTCCTTATGGGGCAGGAAGATTGACCTCGGAGAGAGTGTGCTGACCTGGTGTACTTGCCCTCTAACCAGAGGGACAACTGGGAAAGATGTCTGAATTGTTGTCAGGGTCCTACTCAGCATTAATAAGCCAGAACTGCTTCTCCCACATGCCTGTGGAATGGGCTTCCCTTTGAAGAAGTGGGTGTTCCCAAGGTCAGTCATGCTGGGAACAGCTTGTCCTGGGGTTGGAAATGTGGAGGAAGAAAAGGACAAATGGGAATCCCAGTCTCTCCTTTTACTGAGCTAAACTTGTTACATGGAGGCTGTGCAAGAGAAGAACCCTGCCTGTGTTGGGTGCCCGGGGCGGGGGTAAGGGCATGCAAGCCCTGTATCAGAGTACAGCTCCTTCCCCAGCAGCACAAGTTGCTCTTTGCAACCATCTTTCCTTCTATTAACCCAGCACCTTTTGAAAAATGTTACCAAATTGAAGTTTCTTCTAGATTGGGCTATAGGGACTGGGAAGTGGTTCCCTACAACCTGTGTTTGAGTTTGTGTTGGAAATGCAAAGGAGCAGCAGGCATTCCATGAGGAGGGGGGTCCCCTGGCTAAAAACAGTGATATCCAACACCTTCATGAGCAAGACTGGGGAAAGACCCGGGAGGGTCCACCGGGCAAGGCTGCTAAGAGCTGAAACCTAGCATCGTGGGGTCTCCCAGCTCTAGAGGGGGTCCAACAGGTAGAGATTTGCAATTATTGGGAGCTGATATTTAAATAAGATGCAGTTTCATGCAGTCCTCCAGGAGCCTTCACCTAGGGAACTTCACAGAAGCCTTATGAAGTAGCTACTCTTTCTACCAAAACTCAGAACAAACATTGACTTAATCCAAGCTCACCTAGCCAGTAGCAGGAGAGTGATCTGTAATATGTGAGTCACATTCCATCCTTTCTTGTGTACTGTAGCCCCACAGATACCACTGGGGTCACAGTGGATCCAGGCACCAGTAACAGCAGAACATGGGCTAGAAGAAACCCAACAGGGATCTGGGAGCCATGCAAGGGGACCCCAAGATGAGAGAGGCTAACAGCCAGAAACCAAATCCAAACCCAGCAGAATCTAGTCAGGAATGTAGGCTGGAAGACAGCGATGCAAGTGCAGGTATTTTGAGGAAATAGGGGCTGAGGCTGGTGGCCGAGGGACCAGAGGCTGGGGACAGTTGGTCTGAGCACTCAGGGCCATGACTAGTACCAAACCCCACTGATTCATAGATGAGTGGCTTCCATTACACACCCACTGGCCCTTCAGGGATGCAGACAGCATGTGCCCAGTGACCCCAGCTAGCTCTAAGCTCATTTTGAAGAACGGGCTCCCTCTGGGACAAGGACAGCAGCACACAGGTCAGGTCCAAATGCACTCCAGCCTCTTGCTTGGCCCCAAGGAAGCAAAGACATAGCAGATGTGTGTGACTGAGGACATGGGACAAGAAGAGGACATGAGGGTCTTGACAGAAGCAACCAGGGACATGGTGGCTATGTGGAGGGCAGAGGAAGAGAGCACAATTCCTGCCTCCCCCAGGCCCACTCATCACAGGACTCATTACATAGGGCTCTTTAAAGTCCAGAGGCCTAGGCTGACCCTGGAAGGCTCAAGCAGGGGGATACCTGGTTTCTAGGCCCATCCCCATCACAGGAAAGTGTCAGTCATGTACAACGAGCCTTGGCAGGAAACTTCAGAGTGTAGGAGGGCAATGGTGATGGCAGAAGGAGCATGGGGATGCAAGGAATGCCATCTTGGAGGGTTTGCAATTGCAGCTTAAGGAGCTAAGCTTCTTCTACCAGGTGATGGGGCTCCAGAGCAGCGATCAGGAGGGAGGGCCTAGGAGGATGCAGCTGTAGGTTCATGGCCATGCTAGGTCATTGCAAGGAACAAGCAGGGCAATAGCGGCTGCAGAGTCATCCCACCCAAAGTGTCCCCTGGAGCAGGAGTGGAGCCCCAGGGAAAGGCAGGCCTACATAAATCAGAGCTAACCCATGCTGATCACCAGCTCCCTAAATCAAGAACCTGGCAGATTTTCTGGGCAAGAATCAATCTTCCTGTCCCCACAGTAAATACCATAATCCTTTTTCCAGTGTGGTTTAGAGAATGTAACTGCCATGCCTATGATTTATTCGAAAATATTCTGCCAGGTTAGGTGAATGAATGCGGGCATCCAGCGTGCTTTAAACAGGAGGTCAGAACACTTACAATGGTGCCGGCGGCTCCTCTCCCTGGGCTCCTGGTTGGCACAACTGCCCTGAGAAGGAGCACCTGTAGCTGGTCACCCAGAAGTACAAGTTGCTGAGACCAAGCCACCAGGATACCAGCATATCCCACCTCTGGTCAGCAGGGGCCAGGGCAGAGGTGACCAAGAGGTGATTGAGATTGCCAGGAGCTGGCCAATCTCCTCTGGCCTTCTTTCTACGGAAGCTAACTCTGCCTTTCTCATTTTCATGGTCCTTACAATTTTGTGTTATCATGCAGGTAAAGCAAGAATATGTCCATATTATGTTGATGCAAACAATGCAGAAGCTTTCAGAGCAAAATGTAAGCTCTCCCTCAAACACCCTCTCCCCATGCCCACTTCCCACTTCTTCCTCCAGAGAAGCTGTCCTCAAACACGCAGTGAACTTCTTTCTTTTTTTTTATTATATAAATAATTTATTTCTATATGTATTTCACATCATTGTAATCCCCAGGGGTCACCCACCACCTCCCCTCCCTGGCTGCTCCTCCACCAGTGAACCTCTTTCTGCGCTCACGAACTTGGGTCTTTTTCACTGAAGTAGGTTTGTTTTGTGTATAATGGATTTCCAGATTTACATTACTTCCAGCTTTTTAAAAATTTTATTGAAACTACCTCAATAAACATCCTTATAATGAAATGCATCTTGATGCATATGTGTGTTTTCTTTTAATATAGAATCTAAATGAGACATCGCTGATTAGAGTTTTGACGGATTCCACCAAATTGCTTTCCAATCATACTTTGCCAATAAGAGGTAAGTATCGCTCTCCCCTTAGACCTAGTAATCCCTTCCTGTCATTTTGCCCAACTGAGTGGCAGAAAGTTGATTTGTTGGTTTTCCCATAACTGGTTCTCGGCACGGAGGGCTTGGCTGTATGCGGTGCTTTCCCTTGTTCTTCTTTCTACTAGTTGTCTTACTCTTTATGGAATTTTAAGGTTTTAAGCTTTTCTTTCGACCATATTGCAAATACTGCACTTAAACCCCATTGCTTGTCTTTTCACTTTGTTATATCTTCTGTCTACAGTTATTCTACAGTTATTCAAGAATTCAGAGCTGGCTTCTAATTTATGACTTCTGATTTGCAGAAAGCTTCCTTCCCCAGGATTATATTTTATTTTTCTGCAGTATCACCTCCTAATATGTTTCTGATTCTAGGTTTTATACTTTGTCACTTACTTTCCTGCTACAGGTGAGCGCACTCATGACATGATTTCAATCACTGCATCCTGCCTCTTCATTTCCTCCATGTAGCTCCATCATTCCCCTGGGCTCTAGACCAGCATAGCCGCCTGTCTGCTGGACATCAAAATAATGCCACAAGTCCTGCAAACTGCATTCAGGATTCCCCCCCCCCACCTTCGCTCCATTTACATTCAAATTAATGACCTCAACTTTGCCCGCCCTATCCTTTACCTTCTGTATGTACATCCTCCAAGAGTTAAGGTGGGGTCTCATCAGTCACACCTTCTAGATCTGCCCACTGACTAGTCTCCACCCTCACCACCTGCCTTAGTTACCTTCACTTTCTGCAGGTCTTCTGCATCCATCTCCCACTCCTCTTTTCCAGCTCTACTCTTCCCCACCCCCCACCCAGGCTTCACTATTATCTATCTTCTCTCCTCCTTTGTCTACACAGAGAGCAGTTAGACCAGCTTCCTCAAGACTCTCATGTGACCTGTCAACCTCTTCTCAAACCATTATGATGATGAACAAAACCCTTGTAACCAACAAGATGTTGCCTGGTCTGGTCACTGTCTTCAGTATGGCCACAACCTTGCTCTCTGCAGAGTGGTCATGCCATCCTCCTGTTTCTACAACCGCAGGTATTTTGCACTTGCTTATTGGGCTTTCTCATTTGCTATATCCAATCTCTAATCTCCAAATAAGTCTTATTTTCTTTTTCTCTTCCCAGTTCAAACATCATCTCCATGACCCTGGAAGCAAGGTATAATCCCCTTGTTATATTCTTACTTAGCATCAGGGAACTTTTTCATCTAATACTCATCCCAGTTTGCACAGTATATAGTTATGCATTTGATTAGTACATGCATAACTATTGGCCCCATAAGACTCAGCTCTGTGAGGGCAGGGGCTGGATTTGACTCAACACAGCCTATGACTTGAAACCCTTATTGAGAGAACAACTCCCTCTTGAGCTCCAGTCTCTCTGCCTACTACTGCCTTGGCACTAGCAGCAAGGCCAGATCATGAACTTTCCCTCTTCTGATTCAGCAAAGAGAAGAGAACTAATTCTTCTTCACCAGGAACCCAGCAAGTCTCTGATCCATGTGTCAGGGACACCGGAGAGATAGTGAGGAGAAGCAGAAGGCATGGGAAGAGGCAAGATGATTGCTTCTTTAGGGAGAGGTTGGAACAGATCAATGAATGGGATGCAGTTCATCCCCCATCTCATGATGTAATCAATGAGGAAATTGTGAGTGTAGAGCTGTCAGGGTGGATAGAGGTGGAAGGAAGAATCCTTGAGCAGTCCTGGCACTTTGTGCTTAAGCCACGGGCAGAGGTTTCATGGCACAGTTTAAATTGACTCAGCTGAAATACATGCCGACTCCATCCTATTGAGATTGCCAAGTGAACAGCTAAAATGCATCAAGCATCAAAGATGGGATGACTATCAGTTAACAAGTGAGGGAAAGTAGAGACTGAATACAGAGTCAACACGCATATATTCATTTTCATTTATTATTGAACACATGTTTACTCTGGGTTAAGCACTGCCTTGGCACTGGGATGACAACTATGAGCAGACTACTTCCATGCCTCAGGGAGCTTACTTTCTAGTCAATTACCAAGTAAACAAAATTATATATCATGTCGTCATGCCTGGTAGAATAGCAGTTATGATGAGGAACAGATAATAATAGACAACATAGATTGACAGCTTGCCACAAGCCACAATCAGATGTTGTAATACACATATCTCTCCCAACAATATCATGAGGTAGGTGTGATTACTATCTCCATTTAGTAATGAAGACACAGAAGTATGGAGAATTTAAATGATATATTAACACAACTGGTTTGTGTGTGAATAAGTTCACATGAATGGTGAATTATTGTATTAGTCAGGGTATAAAAGAAACTGCTGCACAAAGAAACCCTTACATGTGTAAAGCCCAAAAGATCTTTTACTCCAAGGTAGACAAGTAGTCTGTGGTCAGTGGGATCATTCAGGAATCCTGATATTTCCACTTTGTTAATATAAATCACCAATTTATATTAAGGGATATCAGAACTGAAATAAGGGATATCATCATAGATACCAGAGTCATTAAAATGATAGTAAGGGAAAGCTAAAATCAACTCGCATACAACTCATAGTATAACTCAGAGGGAATGGGCTCATCTCCAGAATGTCATAAGCTATCAAAATTTAGTCAAGATTAAGAGATAATGTGAATAATGATATGACCATTTAAAAACTGAATTCTAAATAAAAACTTCCATAAAAAGAAATCTGCCAGACCCAGATAAGTTTACTAAAAATTTTACCAAACACACAAAAAAACAAAAAACCTGTAACTTCAATTTTACACACTTTTTCAGAAAATAGAAAGGGAAGAGGAAGCATGTTCCAACTCAGAAGTCTGGGTTTACCCATAGAGAGTATAAAAAAAGAAAAGTGCAGACCAACATCTCTCAAAATATGTACAAAATTTCCCCACAAAAATAATTAAGGCTAATTCAACAAAAATATAAAAGATATTATACATCATTGCCAGGTGGAATCTGTTCCACCTGGAATCTGCTCTGTGGCAAAAATGGTTTAATATTTTAAAAAATAAATATAATTTACCACATTCACAAACTAAGGAAAAGCCTCATATCAGTTAATGCAGAAAAAATGCTTGACAATTAAACACCCATTTTGATTTAAAGAAAAGAAGAAAGTTATGGATAGAATAGAATTACCTCAACTTGATTTAAAAAATAAGTTACTAAAAGATCTGCATTAACATTATTCTTAATAGTTAGACATTATGGTCTCTCCATAAGACTAGCAACAAAATAAAAATGTCCATTCTTACCACTCTTACTTGACATAGTACTAGCAGTTTTAGTTTTTTCTTACTCTAGCCAAGTAAGAAAAATATATGAAAGCATCCAGATTGGAAAAGAAGAAATAAAGTACCTCTACTTGCAGGTGATGTGACCATTTATGTATAAAAGAATCAACAAAAATGCTCCTAAAATTAACAAAATCCAACAAGTTTTCAGTATACACAATCAATTCATCAAAAAATCAATTCCATCTCTAATATTAACAATTAACAATGTGCAAAAACTGAAATTAAAAAGACAATATCACTTATAGTCACTTCAAAGATAATGAAATAGATACACAATTAACAAGACATGCAGAATCAGTATGTTGAAAATTATAAAATGCTGATAAAAGATTTTATTTTTATGATAAAAGATTTTAAAGGATACCTAAATGAATGGATAGACTTGCTGTGTTCATGGATTGGAAGATTTAATATAGTTAAATGATTCCCAAATTGATCTACAGGCTTAATGCAATTTCTATCAAAATCCCAGCAAGGTTTTTAAGAATATAAACAAGCTTACTCTAAAATTTATATGGATGAAAACTCACAGGCTCCAATATAATTAAAGCAATCTTGATGATGAAGTATACAGCAGGAGGAATCAACCTCTCAATATTTTTATTATATTACTTATGACAATGTGGTATCTGTGGGGAGGGGGAAAGAATAACACATGGATTGATGGAACAAAATAGAGAATCCAGAAACAGGTCCACAAAAAATATGCCCAGTTAACCTTGACAAAGATGCAAATTTTGTAAAGGAAGGATGTTCATAAGACTCAGTCAAGATGTCCCCAACAGATGAATGGTTAAACTAACTGACAACGTCATGACATGGGATACTACTCAGGAATAAAAAGGGGAGAATTATTGACATGGACTATAATTTAGGAGTATCTCCAAATCATGCCAATTTGAAAAAGTAAACTCCAAGTAGGTACATATTCTACCTACTGTTATATAAAAGGAACCAACAGAGTATTTTCCATTTATACTACTCAGTAAGTTACATTTATATAAAGTTTCTAATTGGCAACATTTTAGAAGTATAGAACAATTGGTGATTATCTGGGGTTAGGGGTGAAGATAGGGACAGGAGGATGGTGTAGTTAGGAAAGGGCTACAGGAGGAATTGTTCTAATAAAACTTCTCTGTTTCTGGATTGTGGTGGTGAGCAGGTGAGTTTGTGATAAAATCATATGTGATAAAAACATACACAACTGAACACAAACACATGCAAATTAAGTAAAACTGGAGAAACTAAAACTGGGGAAACCTGGATGCTGTGGATGATTCCTTCAGGATGATGTTGGTCATCCTGATAGTAATATACATGGACTATCAATTTCCAAAATGTCATCTTTAAGGGAAAATGGATGAGTTCACAAGCTCTCTCTCTCTAGTATGAATTAAACTATTTTTGAACCTATACTTTCCCAATAAGAATTTCAATTACTGAAATAATGTAAGCATATCCCTACCATAAAATCTGTCTGTCCCTCCCAACTGAACAAGAGGAAAGTTCACTGGTCAGTTTCTCAAGATAAATGTCATCCAATGTCTTTGCAATGATGGACATATGACTATTTCCAGCCCCAGGCTGGAAACCACCCAGGTGTCATCCACACTGATTCTCATGCCCAGCCCAAACTCAAAGTTGGGGACCTTCCCACTGGGTCCTCCTCCTCCCCCCCTCCCACACACGTTTTACCTTCCTCAGCTCAGGGTTGCTTTAACTTCAGACTCTTGTCAGCGAAGGCTTTCCCTGAGACAAGCTGCCCCTCTGGATATGTCATCTGAAGGGGAATACAAAGTTCTTTTCAGGTCCCACTCATCCAGCAGGACAAACAGTAGCCTATAGAAAATAGGAGAGCAGGCCCCTGTGTTCTTGTTCCCAGGCAGAGTTGGGAGGAGCCGCCATGTTCTTAAAATTGTAATATGTCAGTGGACAATCTCCAGGTGGGACATTCACATGGTGGTGACACCTCTGGTGTGAGTGCTCCACCCATTGCCTGTCTTGAGACTGCCCCCCATCTCTACAGGTATGCGCCTCACAGTCCTGTGTTTATGACTGTCTCCACCCTTTATAGCTGAGAGACGAGGCACCAACATCTTGCCAAGCTGGACCATTTGGGCACTCTCCCAGAAGATGGAGACATGGAGCCCCTGAATAGGAGAGAATGTGGGGAGCTCCTTGCCCACTCCCAGAGACTCATCCAAGACTGGGGAACCCAGCGGTGTCTGCTATCTGACTCTGCATCCCAGAATCTGGTGCTGATGGAGACCAGCTAGACCAGCACTGATGGTCCCATCCCTGGGGTAGAGATGGGGCATCAAGCCAGCAGACATGTATTGAAATGAGTCTGAGCTTTGGGTGGAGTGGTCCTGATCATTTCTTCGAGAACCCTCTTCTCGGACTGGCTCACAGGCAGAAGCCTGGCTGCTAATAAGCCCTAGAGTCACTCTCAGTCACTGGGCCTTCCAGAGCCCCCTAACCCAGGTGGAGGTGAGTTGAGATGTAAAGCCCTATACTTCCTCTTGTCTGGCAGGTCCTGCTAAGTTACTTGGCCCTTTTCTATCCTGTCACCCCAGCCTGGTAATTTCCTCCTGCCCTCTCTGCCTCACCACTCACAACCATCATCCTCTTCACAGTTTTTGCTTTGATCCCTTCCTGGTTTTAAATCACCATGGTACCTCCCCTTCCCCTGCTCCCTCCCTCCTCATTCCTTTGTTCTAGAAGTCTTCTCTGTGCACTGCCTCAAGTTGTGCAGCTGTTCCTACATTGTATACAAGCTTGCCAGCCTGTGCTCCCTTACATCTCACTTCAGGACATGAGTGGTCAAGGGATAAGTATCTTCTTGAGGTTGTTCACTGACTGCCATGCCTTGGAGAGGTGGGTGATCAGTGCCTCCTTCCCTGCTCTGGGTTATAGGCTGCTGCAGCTTCAGATCTAAGAGAATACTCGAGTCCTGGCAGCCTCGTCAGGAAGTGTCAATGAACCCTGGAGCCTGCAGAAGGGAATGGAAGGTCCTGGACTACAGACCAGACTTGGTTGTGCATTTAGGAACTTGGAAAATGGCCAAGTCTGGACTTAGGACTAGGGCCAAGGGTGGATCTGCAAGTCTGGCCTTTGCTTCAGTGCCTACCGCCTGCTCATTGTCACTCCTTCATCCATCTGTTTTTCAGTTAGTACAGTAATTTTCTCCTTTATTGCTCTTGTCCATTTTGAAATGTACAGGTCCATCCATTTACTTGTCCATACACTTTACTCATTTATCTATTTATCCATTCATTCTTTTTATTTCCAGCTTTATTGGTGTATGATAAACACTGAAAGTATATAATTTGATGTCTTGAATATGTAGACATATGATGTCTACATATTGCCATAACCAGGATAATGAACCCCTCATTACCCAAAACTTTCCTCATGTCTGTTCTCATGTTTCCCATCTCCAGCCAAGATGCCTCCTCTTAATGCAGATTAATTACCATTTTCTAGATTTTTACATAATGGGAGCACAAGGTGGGTACTCTTCCCCACCCCCCAGCTTCTTCAAGTTAACATAAATAATCCTTCACTGTAGCATGATTCAGCACTTCATTCCTTTTATATGACTGACTAATATTCCAATGTATGAATCTATCATCATTGGTTTATCTAGTAACCTGAACAATGCCTACCTCATCTTGATCCCTTCCTGCTTCCAGGCCCTACAGATTTTGATGGAGGTGAAAAAGTTGAGGATTTTGTATCCTAGTACTAGTGATATGAGAATGAAGAAGTTGTGGCTTAAATCTTGGCAATCTCGCATCTGAGGGGAAATAAGTAGATAGATGTTGTAATATAGCATAGTGATCACAAACCTGGGTCCAACTAGTCTTTTCTCTGACCTTTGCATGTTTCTTAAACACTCCTTTCTTCATCTTTAAAACTGCATAGCGATCATACTTACCACTAGGGTTTTATGAGGTTTAAGTGGCAATGTGCTTGAGACTGTGACAGACACAGAGTCCTTGTGATGCATTAATTTCACAAACAGAAAGAGAGGGACACACACAAGATTCTGAGAGCAGAGGAGGCAGCAATGAACCATTTGCAGACAGAGCTGGTAGGTGAACTGAAGAGAAAAATGAGTAGTGAATGGAGTATTCAGCTCTGCACACAAGTCACCTCTTAGAGAAGCTGTGGAAGTGAGGTGGATGTACAGAGCTTGGTGGGGCCTTCAGGAGCAAGAGTGGGTGTCAAGGATGACATGAGGCTCACCTGGTTTGAGCACCCTTTTGGGTGGTGGTCTGAGCTGGGAAGCTGAGGAGTTCAGTGTGCATCTGCAGCCTGCAGTCCCAAGAAGACACCGAGATGATGACACTCTTCCCAGAGCCCAATGGAGCGACGGGGCTAGACACTGGGGAAGTGACAGGGAGCCCTCTGCTCTGGCCAACCTGGCTATCTCCTCTCCATCGGCTTCTCTGGTCTCCCTCCTCTCTGATACCCAGGAAGATTTTCCTCCCTCCCAGCCAAGACCCACCAACTGCTCTCCGGAGGTGCTTGAATGTGCAACTTTTTATGGTCCCCATTTATTCTGCTGGGAAAATCAGCCCTCAACCACAGTAGTAGCCAGACATGAATCATAATGTCCTCAGGATAGAGAAAACTGGCCAGTCAGCAGTTACGGGGTGGGGCCCCAGGGTTCTCATTCACAGAGAGATTTTTCAATTTTATTAAAATCAATAGGAGTTTTATTACGGCATAAATGAAATGAGGGCCCTTTGCCTCTGGGATAACAAACCATACTGCCCCCACTGCTGACACGAGGGCCCCCACCCAGAGGAGGCTTCTGCTCCAATCAGGAGAGCATGTTCTTTACTCCAGCAAGGGGGGCTGTTCCTTCAGATGTCAAGACAGAGGCTCCAGGGTCCAAGAAATGTGTCTACCAAGAAGCTTCCCCAAGATGCCTGGCCCTGCTCTGTGTGACCCCTCGCTGCTTTCCTGACTATCTTCAGGAAATGTATAAAAATCATGATGTAATTAGTGGGGTGAGAGTTTTTGTGGAGACCAGGGATGGTGTCAGCTTCAGCTCTGAGATCACCTAGGAACCCAGACTGTCCTTGTGTGGAAATAGAGAGTCCCGATAACAACCATGTGGACGTGTTCATACATGCAGATGCCATGACCCACACTGTGATACCCATGCTGTCCACATGCTTATGGGGACTCCTTTGTCATGACTGCTCATAATCTTAAGCCTTCCTTGGTGAAGTGGCACTGGGACCATGAGCTCTGGTTGATGGTCAATATTCACTGGTAGTCCCCACAGAAACCAGGACAGAGGAGACAGTAAATGCTGATGGTGTGGCAGGGAAAGGCAATAAAGGGAAACCAACCTATGCATGGCAACATGTGCACACACAGACACAGACATTTAAGCAGCTCTTGGTGTGGGAAGCAGGCAGAGGGGGTCTCAGAGCTGGACTGGAGCACCATCACCTACAGGCATGGGGTGGAAAGAGGTGTGGTGGAGCTTTTCCCAGCTCTAGGCCTTGGGGTCTAGGGAGCTTGGCTGGCTGGGCCCCCATGCACTCACAGCAGGTCTGACTTGAAGGGGCTGCATTTGGAGCAGAAGCACTAGGTTGGTCTTCTGCATTGGCACTGAGCGAAAGGCTCAGGCTCTAGGACTGAGATGCCCTGGGGTCCCACACACCTACCCAGAGCTGGGCCAATGGGGACCTGCAGTAGTCACATGGAGCACGGTCCTGCCCCCTGGAGGTTGGCACTACAGAGGTGGCGGCTCTCAGGATGAGTCTGTCTCTAGGGTGTGGATATAATTTTGTTTTATAGAAGCAAGCAGCTCTCAGAACAAAGAAGCAGACATCCAGGGTGGCCCATGAGACACGCTGTAGCCAGGGAAGGGGTGTGGTTGGGAAAGAGACTGCAATGTGAACTCACAGACCTTGGAGAACATCCCTCAGGTTTTAAAGGTTAAACAAGAGTAACAGCCTCGGTGTGGACTGTCCCAACCCTAACAAGCTCTTTTCATTCTTATGTCTTTTACTCTGACCCTTGTTGGTAAAGGCATCTTTTATTCTTCATTCTAATTATAATGCAGGTGGGATTTTTGTCCACTTAACCAAGAAATATTTTTCATATTTCCACACAGATTTTCCTAATTTGCTAGATAATTCCTCTGTTGCTGGATATGCAGTTTTTTTCCAAATTTTTATTATTATTATATCACAATGGACATCTTCAAGGGGATACGTTTTTCTTTCCAGAAGCAAGTTACTAGGGACTGGAAAGCACACATATTTTCTGACTCTCATTGCATACTGCTTGTTTAAAAATGTTTTTTTTTCGCATTATCCCCCTCTGAGATCCCCCCTCTGCTCTGTGCACTCACCCCAACCTCACCACAGTGGCTTGTTGGACTCCTGTGTTGGGAGGAGATGTTTTTTTGCCAGTTTAATAAGTATCAAATAGTACCTCCAGACTGCTTAAATTTTAATTGCTCTGATTGCCAGTAAGGCTAAACATTTTCCCAGGTGTTTGTTAACATATGGGATTTCCCTCCTGTGCATAGCCTGCTTCAGTGCTTTGCCTACTTTGTCTACTGGGTTGTAATATTTTTTCTCTTATAAATTTTAATGAACTCTTTCTGTGGCATAGCTATCAGCCCTATGTGCTTCTCAGCTGGGGTAACAATCTTTTCCCATGTAGCGTTTCCTCATTTCTTGGTGTTTTTTTTCATGTAGAGTTTTTATTTTGTTCCTGCTGTCATCTGTCAGTATTTTCTCTGCAGTTTCTTCTATTGCTTCAAAATGGAGTGATCTTTCTTCATAAAGATGATAAATATTTCATTTTGTGTTAAGTTTTCTATTTTTAAAAAGATATTTAGTTCTTTGATCCATCTGTAGCCTATTTTGGTGCTAGATGGAGCTCTCAATTAAAATTCTTCCACACTACCCATTTTCCCAACATCATTCATTTTTAAGCATTTTCTTAATTATTATTTTATAAAGTGTTCTAATGTCTAACAGGTTAGGCCTTGTGACTTGCTTTATTTTTTTTCTTTTTTTTTTTTTTAGGATGGCCTTTGAAATCCTTACCTGTTTGTTTTTTCAGAATCTGTTGCGCTTAGAATAATACTGTGGGGATTTATGGAAGGTACACTATACTTAAAAATTAGCATAAGGCAGTGAGACATTTTCACAAGGCCAACTGTGCACATTCAGGAATATATGCAGCTTTTACCATGTCCCTATCCCATAGGGTTTGCAATTTTCTTCATAAGCTCAGACATATATTAGGTTTATTGCTAAGTATGTTAGATCACTTGTTTCTGCTATAAATGGATTTTTTTCATTAAATTTCTGGCTCTTCCTAGTGTCCGGAAGGCCATCAATTTTTATGTATAGAGTATGCATTCATCTTCCTCCTTAAACTTGTTAATTCATGAATTTTTACTGATCTTTTGTGTCCACTATTCATACTGAACTTCTTATGTTCTCCCCTAACCCCAAGTTTGTTTAACCTTGGATTCCTGAGGTGAATAGGGCATCCAAATAGATCAGGGCATCGAAACAGGTTGACCTACCTTTAATCTGTATGCTAACCTGTCAATTAATTATCTATTTGATAATAATAGGAGTTCCTTTTTTGTTCACAATTTTTAAAGTTGTTTTATCAGTATTAGCTCTTGATATGCTTCAAGGTAGGTCTGCTTGATCCTATTGAAGAATTTCTTCTTTGTTAAGTTATAATTTTTAAGTTTAGCTATCAATTTTAAATAATTTGAATTTTATCAAGTCAATTTGGGGTAATTTGTTTTGTTTTGGTCTTCATTTTGGCAATCCTCTGAAAAATGAATAAAGAATGAATGAGGAGTTGGAAACAACCCAAATGCCCCAAGATGAAAAAGATGTGGAATATATACATAATGGAATATTATGCATCAATAAAAAATGAAAAATTTGATGATTTCCTGGTAACATGGATGTACCTAGAAGAAATCACACTGGCAGAAACAAGTCAGAAGGACAAAAACAGAAACCAAATGGTTTCACTAATATATGGACAACCAAATGAAAGTACACAGCTGCGGGAGGGGACCAGCTGGAGTGGCCAGGGAGGGGAGTGGTGGGGGACCCCCAGGGATGATGTGATTGATGTGAAATATATACATGTATTTTTAAAAAGGCAAAAAAAGAAAAGAATGAATGAGGAAATTTTCCCCTACCTGGGACTCCAATCCAGGTCTTCGCTTACAACTCCCATGTTACTTGATCAAGTCATCACTTAGGAAAGTATGCTTCAGATTCCAAAGGCTTCACAAGCTTACAATTGTGTACTGACCAGCAGATGCAGACCAATAAAAGGTGTGTTTCAGACAGACTTCTTTCCACTTTTACGTGTGTCAGGGCCCCTAGGTTTGAGTGAGTCATGATTTAGGCAGAGCCCAGCATCTGCAAAAGGGACTTAGAAATTTGACAACCTTGTAAAGACTGGAGGATTCATTGAGAATGGTTGAGAAGTCTCACCGAAAGCAGAACTAGATGCCTTTGACCGAAATTGAGAGAAATGTAACTGAGACCTACGTGCCTCTGGTAAAGTCAAATGTCACTCCCTGCACTTGTCCCTGGTCCCCAACTGCCCTCAGCCAGCAGAGCCATGACAGGACCTCCTCAGCTCCTTCTAGACTCACTGGCTGCTCTCTGGCCCAGGCCCACCTAGTATGATTATTACTGAAGAAGGGAGTTAAGAAGTGCCTGCAGGCTGTTACTGAAGAAGAGGGTGCCCCAAGCTGCAAGTCCATTTATCAGCCTGATTGAGAAACAATTGCAGACAGGAGGGTGTCCCCACCTGAATTTAATTAAAAATGGAATGTTCAGGACACTGACATATCAGCACAATAGCAATGGACCAAAGCTGATTTCAGGAACGTAGGCTGGGTCACAGAGATCGATAATCCAGGACTCTCTGAGGGCCCAATCAGCCAGAGACTCCAAGTGGAGACACCCAATACCTAAACCCCCACTCCATGCCCACTGTACCTATAGAGGCACCTACTTTCTGCAACTCAGGGACTCCCCGTGCAGGACCCCTCTCTGCTGGGAGAGCTTTTCTGACCTTCCTCTTATCTATCAATAAATCTCCTGCTTTTCTATAACTTTGATTTCCACATTGAATTCCTTCCTCTCTGAAGACAAGAATCAAGAGTTCACCTGAGATCCTTGAACTCCAGCCAGCTCCACAGAAACCCCAATACATTACGACTAATTTAATCATCATGTCAGTGGTTTTCTTATCTATATACCTTGAGGTCAGATTTTTATTTTTATTCTTCCACATGTGCATATGCTCCACTCAACTTCCACCAACCTCCCATGCCAAAGCTCCTCCCCTATCTCCCTCCCCAGCTCATCTTCCCTCCTCCCTGCTCCTTCTGGTAATGCTCCAGTATATTTTGTATCTCAAAAGAAACCATCACTAAAACAAAGAGGCCACCTACAGAACTGGAGAGCATATTTGCACATTGCAGGTCTGACAAAGGGTTAATATCCACCTGTCAACTTTCCCTGTGAAGCCTTGGGGCTCACCCCACCGGTGCTCTTTCCTTAGGCTCCTCTCTTTCTGCTGCACTCTGGGAGACTTTTGTTCTGCTCCAATTAGCCAGAACAGTTACTGTTTCACTGGGATCCAAACTGAAAATTGAACCCTCCTGGGTAAAGCCATTCCACCCTCCTCATCTTTTCACCTTCTCACACCAGCTGTCCCATTATCCCTGAGTTTTTCAAACAGCCCCACAGGCTGGAATAGGATGTCAGGTCCATAAGGCAGGTAGATAGGGCTTGTTGCTAACACACCCCCCTTTTGTGCAGGTAGAAACTGAGGCACAGAGAGGATGAATGACTGGCTGAAACTTATGCTCCTCAGAATTAACTGGGCAAGAATCCTAAAGCAAACTCCAGTGTGCCTTCAACCCCAAGTTCATTTTTACCACATCTTACTGTCTTCCTGCAAGATAATCTCTTCTCCTTTCAAGCTTGAAATAGAGAATCTACAATTGATTCTCAATCTACAATTGAGGGAGTTAGGTGCACGTTTGTTTTGAGTGACTCAACGCTCCCAGGAATTGGAATCTGCAGGAACCCACTCAAGAGGAGTGGGAACAGGGACTCCCTTCATGTGCACCCTTCTCCCCACGCATCTGTTTTGGTTTAATGTTCACAAAGTCAGCTGAACACTCCCATCTCCAGGTGGCTACTCCAGCAGCAGTAGCTCAAAATCAGAACTGGGGAGGCCAACATGTACAGGGGTTCTGCTAGGTAGGTGGGAGGCATGTTCCCTCTGGGGCGCTCAAAGGAAGCCAGGAGCTTCAGAACTTCATTGTGAGCCAGTCCCAATTCCCATGGAATATGGGGGAGACTCTGGGTCCACCCTGCTCTAGGGGTCCACTTGCATACTCATTTTAATGGGAGAGTGGGCCTCACTCTGCCTTCCCAAGTGGGAAGGGCTGGAGGTGGGAGAAGAATGTGAACAGAAAGTGCTCTGCACCAAGGGAAGCCACAGCCTTGGACCAAACTGAACACCTGTCCAGAGAACCGTGAGGGAAGGGAAGGTGGAGCACTGGAAAACTTGAAGAACATGAAAACAGTACAGAAGAAGCTTGGGGTCTATGGGCATCAGGAGCTACACAGTCAGGGCTTGAGAAGGAAGAACTGTGCTCTGGAAGTGCAGAGATGCTCACCACCCCCTCCCAGGATGGAGAAACCACCTGTTCAAGGTCAACAACCAGCAAGAGGCAGAACCCGGAGGACTGGGGTATTCTATCAGTGGACTGGGGAGTTCTATCAGGGTCCGTGAGAGGTCCCTGGACCCTAAGGGCGGAAGTGCACTTGAAAATACTACAATAGATAGCAAAGGGCAGAAGAGACTGTAATCCACATGTGCAAGCAGTGACTGTGCTTTCACTCCTTCATTAATGATGAATCATCAGTAACAATGTAGAAATATGTTCTGTGAGTTCTCACCTACAAAAGCAGCCCACTGTCACAGTCCAATCCCACTTCTGCCTCAACCCTCATCTCCCTGCTCTCCCTCAGATTAAAATCTACATGAGAGGCTCCACCCCCTCCCTGACTTTCTCAGGGTCCTCAACAACCAGCCTGCTCCAGTTCCCCTCCCACAATGCGTCTTCCACCTGAGTCCACTATTGCTCATTGTTTTGCCTTGGCCACACTTTGGTCAGCCATCTCTCCTCCACAGGCCTCTCAACTCTGCCCCATCACTGAAGAAACACAAAAAAAGAGAATGTGCGCCCCAGCCCACCCCATATCAGTTTCTCAGGGATTCACTTATTACCGTGGGAGGCTTTCTTGTCAGACCCCACAGATTGTTTCCCCTTCAAAGATGCTGCTTCTCTCCTGATTTTATCTTACCCCTCCTGTATACAAGAAGAAGCTCTTTTTAATTTTGAGTTGCTTGCACATTTCTGAGATTAGCACATTCTCTTTCACATAAGATCATTCTGATAAGAGTTCCCCCATCTACAACCAAATGTGTTTTTTTTAATTTATATATAAATTTCACAACATTGTAATCTCAAGGATTTACCTGCCCCCCACCCTCCCCTCCCTTCCCCCTCTTTCCCTCCTGCTCAAAGTTGTACGTTTCAGTTTGGTGCTTAGCTTGTTTTGACTTTTCTCAAGGCTTTTGTTTATTTTTTTCACTATATCCCATATATTAGTGAAACCATTTGGTTTCTGCCCCTTTCTTTATGGCTTGTTTCTGCTAATATGATTTCTTCTAAATACATCCATGTTGTTATGAAATTATTGAATTTCTCATTTTTAATTGATGAGTAATATTCCATTGTGTATATATACCACATTTTTTTCATCCAGTCATCCGTTTGGGGGCATTTAGGTTTTTTCCATGACCTTGCAATTATAAATTGTGCTGCAGTAAACATCCAGGCACAGGTGTCCCTTTGTACCCACATTGAGGTCTCTTTTGGTCTCACTGAGGTCCCAAAAGAGCAATTGCTGGGTCAAATGGTAATTCCATTTTCATTAGCTTGAGAGTCCTCCACACCCCTTTCCATAGTGGTTGAACTAGTTTGCATTCCATAATAATTAAAACAGCTTGGTATTGGTACAAAAACAGACAATCAGACCAATGGAACAGAATTGAGTGTCCTGAAATAAAACCACACATATATAGTCAACTAATCTTCGACAAAGGTGTGAAAAAGTTACCTTGGAACAAAGATAGCCTCTTCAATAAATGGTGCTGGGAAAATTGGACTAAGACATGCCAAAAAAATGGACCAAATGTGTTTTTATTTGATGTTGTAGTCACCACATGATTTTTGTCCCCCCCCAGCCCAGTATACATACCTTCCCCCTCTCAGGGGTTGCAAGTGCCACCCTTCCTTTACTGTCATCATTCCATCCTCTGTGTGCATCTGTCCAGTGTCTCCAGGGCTGACTTTTCCAGAGCCCCTCATCTCCCAGAGTTTGAAGCATCCATGCCTTGAATGGTCCCTCTTCTCATGTCCCTCTGTCCTGTCCTCTATCCAGGACTCACCAACATCTTTATGCTGATGCCTGTTAAAAGCTGATCACCCTTCTTAACTCTCCAGAGGTCTCTGAACTCTGCCCCAATGCTGAAGAAACACAAAAAAGGGAATGTGTCCCCCCCGAACCCTTCCATATTAGTTTCTCTGGGAATCATTGATGACCAAAGGAGATATTCTCCTGTCCACTGGTCTCCACCTTGTTCAGCAATGGAAACAGATATCCAGATGGGCCAAGTGAAACCCAGAAGAAACTGATTGCTAGACTTCCTTGTTGTGTGGATGAGAAGACTGAGACCCTGAGTTGGAGCAGAGTCTCTCCTTCTAGTGCCCTTTGTGTATCGGTGGCAAAGTCAGGACCCCACATGATTCCTGGTCCCAATCCCCCCAGAGTTCTTTCCAAGATGCCCCTTTCCCTGGACACATTTGCATGAAACCACAGAGGTGCCCAGGGTAGGAGGGGAAGGTTCCAGGTTCAAACAGCAATCTGGGCAGAGGCGATGCCTGCCTCTCCATGAAGAGCCCCAGAGAGGCAGGTCTTGGCTTCCTTCTCTCCTGACACCCCACCCTTATTTCATTGGCCCATTTAGCCATTCTAATTAATGAGCAAACATTCTTTGCAAAACAATGTTTAAACACCTTAGGATTAATTTCATCAAATATTTAATTGCCCTGTAATTAATCATCTAAGCTTAATGAATTGTACTTCCATCTCTGGGAGTTGGGCTTAGCCCAGTGACTTCTGAAGGTAAGTATGTGATAGTCAGACGTCCTGCTCCCACTTAGGACGAGTGGAGGAGAGGATCCCCTATAGATGGTGGGGTTCTCCTGTTCTTTATCGCACAGCAAACAGCCTGAACTCAGTCCTCTGGAGTTGAGGAGGTACAGCCTTAATGGGGAGAAGATGGTGGGTTGAGGGACAGCATTTGGAACCCTGCCCCTGCAGGACAGACAAGACTGCCCGGGATGTGCTTTTGGGTAAGCATATCCCTTTTCAAGCCTGGACATCTTCACCCGCGAAATGAGGAGAGTTCCTTCCCTGTCAGTGCCCCCTTGGTTTGGGGCAGCTTCCATGAGTTCTCAATGGGTTGTAAAGTCATCAGTGCCAGAGCAAAGGGCACTGTGCCTCAGGTACTGAACTCTTTCTCCCTTCTTCTTAGTATCCCAAGCATGGATTTCAGTAGGTGGCTTGAGAGATCATCTAATTCAAAGTTTCCATCTTTGCCAGTAGTAAAGAGGAGTGGCTGTGGTCCACCATCAGTGAGCCTATGGGCTGCTGAAGTTTGGCCTCATGACTGGGAGCCGATCAGGCTGGAGCAGTCCCAGAGACATATCTCATCTCCCATGTACCATCCCCCAACCCAGTAGAGCTGAAGAGTCTCTAAGGTTGGACACAGGAGCCGCAGGCAGGGACACGTGTAGATAGCAGACAGGTGGGCAGTACAGGTACTAACCTGACAGGATCCCTGACCCCAGCTGTGGGGGTGACTGAGCACCCCAAGAGCCTGCAGAGCCGCTGAATGGAGAAAGGGGGCTGCCCTGGGTCTCCCATGAGTTGGCCGAGTTTCCATCTGTTTCCAGGTGGTGCACAGTGTCGATCCTAGCTTTTCAGAGCTGTTTTCCTCTGACCAGGGGCACCCAGGTTCTCTGGAGTGGCACATTTCAGGCAGGAATTAGCCCTAAACAGGCACAACCTCCGACCATACATTCGAGCCTTCAGCTTCACATCAGCCTGAGGATTGATTAACTCCAGGCTGACTTGGGAGCGGCGAGGGCGAACGCTTCCCCCAGAGTTATTTATGCCACCCCATTAGCTCAGGAAAGGCAGGATTCATAGAGTCATCATGGCCTAAGAACTTGGTGAAATTAATATACCTGTGACTGAAATACATATGAAGCCCGAACCACCTCCACTTAATTGAGAAGGAAGAGGAACTGCAGGCTCCCTTTTAGAGAGGCGAAGCTTCTGGTGGGAAAGAAGAGCAGGCTTTCCTTCCACACTGCCTATATCCTGACCTTGTTCCCTTCCCCGCATTAACCACTTCACAGTGTCCTCCTCACTCTTTCAACCTCTAGACTCCCTACTCACCCCCTCCATGAAGGCCCAGACCCAGGACACAGGAAAAGCAACAAGGCTCCCTGAGCAGATCAAGGGGTAAGGGGAAGGAGACCACGTTTTCTCTTGCTAGCTATGCTCTGAAACCTCTTTTTCTAAAAGCAGAGCATCCTGAGTTTGCTATTGCAACCCAGAGCCCTAGCTATAGAACTAAATGGTGCTGCATTCAAGTGTGAGCCCTAGATGTTGTAACAGCAAGTGGTGGAAAATAACTTCAATGGGGGGACTGGGAGAAAATGCTATTAGACACCCCCATTGCAGACTACTATACAGCTATCAAAGGATGGGGTTACCTTCACTTACTGCTGTGGGGTGATCTTCAGAAATATTCCTAAGTTAAAAAAGAAAAAAGAGGAAGGAGGTAAGGCGCTAAGTGAAAAAATTAAAGACCATATAGCAAAAGCAATCTTGAGTAAAAGGAGGAAAACAGAGGCTTCACCTGATTTTATTCTACAAAGCAACAGTAATTTTAAGTAATAGACCCGGCACAGTGGCTCGTGCCTCTAAGCTTCGGCCTATGAAGCAGCAGGCGCTAGGGATCGAGGTTCGAGTCCCGACTGGGGCCCATAGCAAGACCTAGTTCCAAAAATATAGCTGGGCGTGGTGGTGCGCGCCTGTAATCCCAGCTACCTGGGAAGCTGAGGCTGGGGATCTCTTGAGTCTGTGGTACCCCGGGCAATGAGAAAGAAAGAAAGAAAGAAAGAAAGAAAGAAAGAAAGAAAGAAAGAAAGAAAGAAAGAAAGAAAGAAAGAAAGAAAGAAAGAAAGAAAGAAAGAAAGAAAGAAAGAAAGAAAGAAAGAAAGAAAGAAAGAAAGTATTATCATAAAAAGAGACATGGAATCAAAAGTCTAGAAACAAATCTATCTAT
The DNA here is from genome assembly GCA_004024945.1 of Uropsilus gracilis. Lineage (NCBI taxonomy): Eukaryota > Metazoa > Chordata > Mammalia > Eulipotyphla > Talpidae > Uropsilus > Uropsilus gracilis. The sequence continues at coordinate 44,936 of PVHY01011569.1, forward strand.
ACTTAATTTAGGATAAAGCTGCATGACTATGCAAATGGGAAAAGAGAATTTCTTTAATACATGGTACTGGGTAAACTGGGTGGTGACATGTGAAAGAATGAAGTTGAATCACTCTTTAATTCTACATACAAAAATAAGTTCAGTAAGGATAAAAATATCTAGATATAAGACCTGTAATAAAAAGATAACAGGGAAGGAAAAGATAACAGGGAAATATAACAGGGAAAAGATAACGGGAACGATAACATTGGCAATAGACTCCGTGGTACCAATGATGGAGATGTTTTAGAGACTCAACCCTTACACTAAAGAATATAAAGGGAAAGTAAACGATTGGGATTACTCCAATTAAAAAGCCTATTACACAGCAAAAGAAAACATAAACAGATGAAAAAGATATTCTACTGAATGGGAGAAAATATGTACGTTATATTTACACATTAAAAATATTTACTTGTAATAGTCACACAACTGATAAAGAGTTAATATCTGATATATATATTTATTTAAAAACTTAGGCAATTCAGCAATAGAAAAAAACAGTCCAATTAAAACAGTCCAATTAATAGGTCAGTGGCAGGAGTGAAAATACAGTTCACCAAGAGACTATCTAGACAGTCAGTAGATGCGTGGAAAATTGTCCACTGCTGCTTTTAATGAAGGAAATGCAGGTCAAATCCATAATTAAATGCTATCTCACTCTCATATTTAAAAAGAAACAAACCATAAGTATTGGAGAGGAGTTAGAAGAAGAGGAAACTTACTGGTCTGTGGGTGGGAAAGTAAACCAGTACAGACATTGTAGGAAACAATTTAGATTTACCTTTAAAAAATAAAAGTAGAAATACTAGATGACCCAGAAATCTTGCTCCAGGGTGTCTACCCAAAGAGTGAAAAACCATCAGTTCAAAAATATGGTATGTTCTACCATGTTTATCATAGCAGAAATAGTCAACAAGTAAATAATAACTTGTAAGCAATAGTAATTAGTACATTAGTAAGTAATAATAGTAAATAAATACATGAATGAGTAAATAATAAATAGCTAAAGTTAGAACATAAATCAAGCTAAACACCCATTGGAAGAAGTTGGATAGAGATGATGTGGTCTCTCACATGATGGAACACTATTAGGTCACAACAAACGATAAAATGTTACCATTACAACAAGTGGAAGGAGCAAGAGGGAATCAGGTATAGCCAGGCAAGACAGGGTGACAAAACCAAATTTGATCATTTGCATAAGAGATGATTTGACAAAATCAACACTTTTTAAAAACTACTTGCCATTAATAAATGAAATGAAGTTTCTAAGGTTATAAAGCATGAGAGAGGCAGAATCAAAGGGAGATGTAAGGGTAGATAGTGGGAGGGAAGGAAAGGAAACATATCAGGGAAAAAGATACCACATGAATAAAAGAATGAGAACAAAGCAAAGAGTAGGTCACATATGAGGAAACATATAAACTACCTCACAAAGATAAAAGCCTTTTATCGTCATGCAGAAGAGCATTTTCTAGGTAGAAGCTCTCATATAGTAAGACTGTTAAGCAGACATATATTAATATGTAACCCTAAACTGTGCAACTGGAAGAATAAAAACTAAATAAAACAAAAAATAAGGTGAAAAGAGTATCTGTGGCTTATATAAAAGAGGGAGAAAATGAAAATATATACCTATCTGTTTTTATTTTGAATGGAAGAATAAACCACAAAATAGCTGAAAGTGGGCCCAAGGGGCAGGAGAGGGTGGGCTTGGAGAGGAAAGCAGAGAGTCAGCTGTTTTGAATATATCTTGTTTTATTGGTTTTGCTTTGGAAATGTGATTTTGCATAATTATACAACAAATGACAAGACAAAATTAACTCTTAAGAAGAAAAAAATCCCTAAAAATGGAAGGCAGAATGAAATACAGCCACCAGCTCCATGTCCTTAATGACATATCCCCCCAACTCACACTTCCCTAGGAAGAAGCAACTGATAACTAAATCCAGGGACCCTCCCACTGTCAAGTGCCAACAGTGCTAGGTGACTGTAATTTAAAGATGGATAGAAATGCAAATCTAAAAGTCTTTTCCATAGTCATATTATTGGGGGGAGTAGTGGTCTTAATTCATCTCCAGACTGGACACTCAGGCAGACAGCTGGGAAGACTTGTTTGTTCCCTATCTTTCTTGGATTACTCATTTACTGCCTTATTCTGGCTGGAAGCTGAAATCACAGAATTTGACTTTTTAACTTACTTAGTATTAATTTATATTTAAAAAATCACATGGAAGCTAGTGGTACCAGATAGATAGATAGATAGATAGATAGATAGATAGATAGATAGATAGATAGATAGATAGATAGATAGATAGATAGATAGATAGATAGATAGATAGATAGATAGATAGATAGATAGATAGATAGATAGATAGATAGATAGATAGATAGATAGATAGATAGATAGATAGATAGATAGATAGATAGATAGATAGATAGATA
>PVHY01011570.1:0-47550 GCA_004024945.1 Uropsilus gracilis
GGGGGGGGGATTAGGGCCACCCAGTTTCAAGACTAGGTCTCGCTATTTTTGCCTGTGGAACCGCAGGCTCACGTTGCCTGGGGTACCACAGACTCAAGCAACCCTCAGTCCCAGTTTCCCAGGTAGCTGGGATTACAGGTGCGCACCACCATGCCCAGCTATTTTTTTGGGACTAGGTAGGTCTCGCTACGTGCCCCCAGCGGGACTCGAACCAAAATCCCTGGCCCTGGCCGTGGCTTCCTAGACTGCTGCTTACAGGCATGCGCCACCATGCCCAACCTAGACTGTGTATTTTGAGGGACTAGCTGCAGAGCCTTAGGTGATCAGCAGGGTGAGCACTGGAACCCTGTGAGACATGCCCAGAAATCTTTGTGCTTTCATTGGATCATGCCCTCTGCACTGTGCTCATCACTGGTCACTGGAAGTTCTTGAGTCCTCCTGGATTTTTTTTAAGCTCTCTAGAGGTGACTGTAGGGTCAGGAGTGATTTAAATTTCATCTTTTTAAATATACTTGATTTGAATTTTATATGTTAAGTCAGCTTGGTCTTCATTTTCAATAAATTTGACTTTAAAATAAACTAATCAAACACACAAGTATGCAGCTGCATTAGCTACCACATGATAACACGAAGGAATCCACTGGCACATAAACTTTGGTTGATAATTTTTTTAGCAAATCTTGAGATGAACTTCTTGGACACTTTCTCTTCCTCACCTCCTCTCTCTCTCTTTCTCTTTCTCTCAACAGGACTCTGAAGTATAAATTACCTACAGTAAGATCCACAATTCTTAAATGCACATGAATTTGAATTTCCACATACATATACTCATGTCACTGTTACCTTTGTCCCAATAAAAATATACTATCTAGCAGCTCCAGAAAGTTCCCTGTGTTCCTTTCAATCATCAGTTCAGCACTCCCTCTGCCCATCAGTATTCTGACTCTTTCCTTATACACTAGTTACTCATGGGCCAAGTTGAAAGGTTATAGGTCAGGCCTGACCTTTTATGTCTGTTACTCTAACAATCCTCCCAAGACCTGAGTGTTGGCCACACAAGTCCCAGCACCTCCGTTTGGTCTTCATTCTGTCAGGCCCCCCTGAGCTTTCACAGGCTAATGTGCAACATGACTTCACTGCTTATGAAAGTCAGGGATTTCGTGTCTGACTTGTATCTAGGACAAGAAATTCAATAGCATTGGTGATTCAGTTTGGAAACTCTGAAATGTCTGGCATCCCATTTTCAAACTTCTGGATCAGTTTAAGCAGTAGAAAGATAATAGGGCAAGATTTAAAAAATACTTGTTTTCTCTTTGCAACTAAAACAAGATAGAGAACTTAAATGCCTTGCTTCATATAAGGTTGCAGTGATTATACCTATATTAATTTGAATTTTGGTATTCAAAACTAATTTTCCTCACAGATTTTTATAAGTGAACTTACACAATTATTTGTAAGTAGATGCTTAATAAGGTTTCAGTTAAAATGTGTTCAAAGAAATTATTTCTTTTGTACTTTTTAGCAGTCCATCACCTTAACCACTCGGCCACCTCGTCACACAGATTCTTCTTTTACACTTTTTAAACTGAGGCTTATGTATGATTTGTCTATAAAAAATTTATACTCCTAAAAGCTTTGTAATCCCTACCCTATAATAAAATTAGTCTGGGCATAGAGACTTGATGGTCCTTAAAGAAGCTTGATTTTCTCTTCTTAATCTTTTTCCTCAGGTGTTTTTCCTCAGGTTTATGCTCTTCTGAAATTTCCCAGTTCTTTTCCTAACTACTTTGAAGCATTTTTTCTGTGGGAGCAATGGGAAAAAAGTGATGAATATTCCACTACCTTCACCAGGAGAGTCCAACATGCCCCCTTCCTTGTTTTTATAAAGCCCCCTTTGGAAAGGAGAAGTGGGAGACGGGGGGAGAGGGGGAGGAGGAGGTGGGAGAGACAAAGTATTATTAATAGCAATAACTGTTTTTTCCACTGTTCAAAAGTCTTTTATTTAAAAGTTTTTTATTTCCTGAAATAAAGCGGGGGTGGAAGGACTGGGCATGAGGGCAGTGAGTCATCAAAAGCAGCTTGGAGAGCACATGGCTACAGGCGTGAGCTGGAAAAGCCTTGCCTAATCCTCCCTGGTTCATGTCAACAAGCAGAGCAGGTCCTTCCAACATGAGAAAAGGGCCTCTTGAGGGCTTCTGAGAGGCCCAGCGAGCACGCTAATTTATAGAATCATGATCTTCTAGGGGTTATTGAAGATGCAGGTGGAACGCTGACCAAGATATGGACAGGAAATGGACAAGCAACTCAGAAAGTTGCTTGAAGTGTCTGAAAGTGGACTTAGGGTACAGGCAACCTCAACACTTGGTTAGTAACAGGAGCAGTGAACAGGGATGTGAAATAGACCAGGGAAGAGGCAAAACTTCCAACGTGGGAAGTGAGGGGTAGGGAGGAGTGGAAGGGGTGATTCTACAGTCAGTGCAGCAACCTGATTCAAGCAACTGCAGAGTTCAGTGGCCCAGGACATTCAAAAGATTGTAACCTTAATGAAAACTGTAGAGAAGGTTCTGGTGCTATACAGCCAAGTACCTGGTCAACCTAATACCGCCCCCCAACCACAGCTGGAGATCATGACTCCAGCTCCAACCCTGTAGATGGTAAGTGAATTTATCAAGAAAACCTAGACCAATAGGTATCATTAGAACATCTAAGAAAGCTGGGGAAGTGGGGGAAAAAAAAGAACTTGTAAGAAAGAATTGGGGAGGATGGAGCATAAGGGGCTATGGTTTCACTTGTGTCAAAGTGTCATCACCTTCCTCTAAGTTTTCTTGTCATCTGTTACCTTTGCTATCTTCTATGTCTCAGTGTTAAGCAGTACAATCCTGGGAATCAGAGTGGCCAAGATGTCAGGCTCCCTGGCCTCATTTTCCAGCCTGGTTATTTACTAACTGTGAACTTGACCAAGTTCCAAAATGTCCCTGAATTTCTACTTCTTTATCAAGTTGATTAATGATAGGACCAAATCATGAGGTAAATGTGAGTAATGATCTCATGTATTGGCACAGGGTAAGAGTTCAATTAATGTTTACCTTTGGAGATGGTGAAGGTTGAAATAATAGCGACAGTAGAAGTAATGACAATGACAAAACAAACAGTAATTGTTTTTCTCTGATGGGAGACTAGAAGAGAAGTTGCAACAAGATGTCCTATAAACTTGGGGCCCAGAAGAGTCTGAGAGGAAGCACTCTTAGTGTGGTTAAGCTCTTGTGCCCTGTCATCCCAGGTTAGTTCCCCTAATTCTGCCTATAGATTCAAAGACTTCTCTCCAATCTGCACAGCTACTATCTGGAGAATTCTCTTTCCTGAAGGAACATTTCTGATCCAGGCTGAAAGTGGTTGTGTGACTTTCTATTGTTTTTTCTGCTTATACCCAGATCAGTCCCTTCTCCCAGCAGCCCACCTGTGTTGTGGGAATCAGCATTTCCCAATCACCGAGTGTGACTTTTAAGTCAACCCATGACTTTTTCACCCTGAATCCCCACAAGCAACAAATTCCTACTTCCCTAGACTATTGCCCCTCAGCATCCCTCAGGGCCTCCTCCTCTTATCCTTTCCCACAATCTCTCCTTCTCCTTCAGATCCTTCTTACTGCCTACTTGGGCTCTGACAAGAATCTCCTAACTAGACTTTCTGACTCCAGGTCCCTCCTGAACACTCCTAATTTGGTTTATGATTTGCCACTCATGCAGTCATCCTTTTCCTAGGCTCTTAAAGTGTTTAGGCCATGAACTCATAATAAAAAAAATGCTGTTTTGTAACTCAGCACACACAAAATTTGCAAGGCCACATTGAATTCTGATTTTGGTTTAATGATGAACTATAAAACTGACTTTGTGACCCACTAGTGGGTCTTATCCCACAGTTTGGAAGCATTGCCCTGACATACCACTTATTTCATAACAATGCTAGTGAAAGTTTTCAATTGTCCCCATCACTGACTGAACTTACCACAGGTTGTTTGACCTGTCACTAAAGAACTTTTATAAGATAACCTCCAATTTGTCTGTATAAATATGTCTTTCCCTACGTCCACTTATGTTATTGAATCTCTTGGGATCTAATATATAATCCAGTATATATAATGGCAATGAAAATATTTCCCTAGTATGAGGTTCTGGGGAAATAATCTATAGGCTAGATGATCTATTCAGTTTACGCTGTAAAAGTAGTGATTCTTGGATTTTAAGTACCCAAGAGCCGGTAGCCAAAAATATCTCCTGTCTAGACTACATACATTCCATGTCATGCCTTTGTTTATGGTATGTCTTCTAGCAACCTTTCTCTATCTTCTTATATTGAAATCCCAACAAAGTCCAATAAGAGCAAAGGACACAAGAATACTCAAGAAATGCAATGTCCACTAAGGGTAGGGCTTTGGGGTGGCATATCAAACACAGGTAAAAGAGAGATGAAATTAAAGAGGTATAGACTGGTTGGATTGTGCCAAGCCAAGACCTGCAGGCTGAGATTTCACCTTAAATTTAGAGGTGATGGGAAGTCATTGGTAGTTTCTGAGCAGGTGTGACATAATCAAAGGTGAGCTTTAGAAGAGCCATCTGCAGTTTTTCAGTAGTGAAACTGACAGAGACTAGGTGTAGTTGGTATTAAGATAGGCCAAGCTAGAGCTGGGTCCTAGAGACCCAGGCCAGGGATATATGCGTCACACACGGGTATTCTGGAGAGAGAAGGAACACAGCATCAAGTGTAAGGGACAGTCTTAAGCAAGGTGCCAAGAACATGCCTGGTTTCAGGTAGCTCTGGCCACAGAACACAAGGACACAGGCAGGAACTGGGACTCAGGGCAGAAGGCCAGGCCTTGAGAGGGTCGATGAGAGCAAAACTTCTGTAGGAAAGAAAAGGAGCTATACCTTTAACTCGGGCCCTATATGAGATGGGTTCTCTCCAAATGGCTTTCACACCAGGCCCATCTGACTTGAGTTTGAACAACACCACACCACCAAGACCTTTGAGGACTAGAAGCAGAGTTCCTCTCCTCATGGGGCCTCACACATGCTTATCCAAAGTAAGCCTAGGCCAGAAGCCGGGCATGGTGGTGCATCCCTATAATCCCAGTTACTTGGGAGGCTGAGGCTAGAAATCACTTGAGTCTGTGGGTTCGAGATTACCCTGGGCAAGACAGTGAGAACTTGTCTCAAAAAAAAAAAAGGGGTGGGGGGAAGAAAGGAAGGAAGCAAGCAAGCAAACCTGCCTCAGAGCATGCAGAAAAAAAGTATATAATAGGGAAAAGGTAGAGTGTTCAGTGATCAACTGTCTCCCTTTGGGCAGGAGCCCACTGAAAGCGCCTGTGGCTGACACCACAAAGTGAGCCTAGGCCAGTATTTGTTGGATTAAACTGAAAAGATCACCGTGGACAGCACTGTGTGTTTGTCCCATGTCACAGGTGATTTCTGTGTCTTTTGCTGTGTAACCGAAGGAGCCTGAGTACCAGAGCTCTGTGGTTGATACACCACCACTCAGAATTCATTAACCTAATGTTGTTCCAGCTGAAAGGCTTGAGGTGAACCTTTAGTGACTGATATTCTCAATAAGCCAGGGGAGAAATAGGATTAATGTCCTTCATGACAGAACCTGGGGTAGCAGGGAGAGCCCTTCTAAGGAACTCTAAGTCATCACGAGCTGTGTTTCTCTTCATGCAGAGGGAGAAACCAGAACTACTACCATTTCCCTTTTCCTTGAGCCCTCTCCCAGTGGATGACAAAGCTCTGGGTCTTGCCCAAGCCCCAACCGCGTAGCTTGGCAGATGGGTGGAACTGGCCAGGAGAAGCTGAGTTGTCCTGGACCTGCTGGGCTCCTGTGGGTCCTGCTGCAGTTTTGGCAGCTCCAACAAAATGGGGAGAAGCTGGTTGTGGTCCCTTTAGAGGAAGGCACTGCTGGGAGCAAGCAGGGTATGCATCTCCTTAGAAAAATGCACAGAACTATTGCTCTTGGTAAACTCTTCATTAGCATTATACAGAGCCCAAGCTTCTAGTTATTTATTTGTTTGTTTATTTATTTATTGGAGACTAGGTCTCACTATTTTTGCCCATGGAACTGCAGGCTCATGTTGCCCGGGGTACCACTGACCCAAGCAATCCCCAGTCTCAGCTTCCCAGGTAGCTGGGATTACAGGCATGCGCCACCATGTCCAGCTATTTTTTGGGACTAGGTCTCGCTATGCTGCCCTGAGTGGGACTCGAACTGTGATCCCCAGTCCCAGTCACACTTCATAGGTTATCACTTATAGGTACGCACCACCATGCTTGGCTCCTAGTTATTTAATCAACAATTCCTAAACGCCTCTGTGCTGGCACGGAAGGCAGGACAGTCTTACAAATGGCTAAATGGGACTTTTAAATGCTAATGAATATTAATGCTTGTGTTTTTTTAATTAAAACTGGATGATGGAGATTGTTTGCTTTCCCTCCTGTAAGCCCAACTTTGTCTGAATTCATCATCTCATTTGGAAGTAAGGGAAACATCCACATGTCAGGCTCTTTATGAATATAGGATGTGGATCTCTCATCCACAATCCCACTCAAGGTTCCCCATAGAGTCCACTACCAGGTCCAGATTACAGAGGACTGAACTCCAGCTCCTTATGGTTTTAATTAATGCCACACTAATCACTGCTTCTTTTCAGCCAAAGAGGCTCCCTCTGACTTCAAATTGAGCCAGGAGCTTTGATCAGCATTCAGGGACAACACCCAGTTGCACGACTTTCTGTGTCCTTGTCTGAAGCAAATCTCATGGATTGTGAGAGTCTTTACTGCCAACTCAGTCATTAAACCATGCATTTGGCTAGAGTTCTGTCTGTGATTTCCCCACATGCACTGAAATTGTGAGAACGCCCTGTTTCTAAATGCTTGGACATGCTCACCTGTAGAAACTGGAAAAGAAAGGACTCACAGGGTGATTCTTTTAAGTGGGCGCATGACAGATGTGCCTCTAAACCACCGAGCCAGGGACAGGAGATGCCTGGTGTCCAAACACGAAAGCACATGATCTGGTTTCCATTGTGAGAATGAGGAACTGTCAGCTTTCTCTTTGAAAGAACAGTCCAGAAAAGACCAAACATTAGCACATCCACCTTTAAGATATGGGCTTTTAGGAATCTCTTTCTTTTCCAGCTTTGGGCAGGGGTGGGGTGGGAGGGTTGCTGCAAGACTAATTAACCTCTGAGAGGGTTTTCTTTCAAAAAACCCTGTCAGAATTTCCAATCTGTTTAGAGAGAACTAAGGAGACAGCATTCACCCCTTACAAACCCCATGAAGAACAAGGGTTCTGTCTCTTCTAGGAGTAGAAAATATGAGGTGCTTGTAGCTTGTTCTGTGTTCCTGGATAGTCCTTGGAGCTGGCTCTTGCACCAGAGCTCACTGATAGCTGGAATATCAAGAGGTGTTGAAGAACAGGGAGAGATGCTGTTAGAAAGAGATGGCTAAAAAACTGACTAACCTGAAAATTACTGCTGTGTAAAAATGCCTATCCTTTAGAAAAAAAACAGATAAGCAAATGAGAAGGAGCTGAAGTGGTAACACAGTATCTCTACAGTTGCTCAAGGAATAAAAATATTTTTTCATGTTAATCTCATCATAATTACAAAGGGGTACAAATAAGATGACAAAGCTGCCACTGTTGTGTTTTTTGGCAAACAGCTGTGTAATTTGGTTTCTCCACAGGCTACAGCAATGGGAAAATTTTCTAAAACATTTTTAATCCCAAGGAAGAAAACAGACACAAGTGGAAGAAATATTTTTCTAGACCTGATTACACTTATATTTGAAAGAGTCATTGCATCTCAACACATTAATTTTTAGAAAGTTACTCAGACAGAGCTGGTTATTCTGCATTTATCTTGGGTGTTAGGTCTTAAAAGCAGAGAAAATTAGATATGGAAGTTCCATATCTATCAATAATTACTGGGGTTCATGTCACTGAATGACATGATTTTTAGCATCTATTTCTAAAGAAAATAATAACTGCTGCCTCCCTGTTCTCGCTTTTCCTTTAAGAGTAAACATTCTGGTAAGTTTTTAGATAAATTCTGATGAACTTGAACATAACCAGACCACCAGTTCCTTTGCCTACAATGGCACTCATCACCAGCTAAATATAATTTCCTCCATCCCTTACTATCAACAGTATTAACCCTAGTGACTCCATCTTTTACTCAGGAAAACTGTGCCATTGCAGCCATTTATTAGTTTTATTCATATATTTATGCAGTGTCTAGTGTCTTTCTAGTTAGTGGGATAAAGTGGTAACCAAAACAGGAGCCTTAGACTAGTGGTAAGAATTATACCAATAATGTACAATTACAATCTGTGATAAGTGTCTCTTCTTTCCAAGGAGAAATGCGTTCTGTTCTAATGCATCCCTTTCTGCTTCCATGACCCCAAGTCCCACAATCTGTATACCAGCTGCTCCCCTTCTGCAACTTCTATCTCACTCTGTTCACCTGATTTTCCTTCCTGCAGCTAACTCTGCTTTCCTCCCTTTAAATAGTTTAATTCTCCTCAACTTTCTTTTGGCCACTGAACCCTCTAAGTTGCTTGCCACACAAGTCATGCAATTGACAATATTTCCTAGGCACTGAACCCCATCGCTGCCTTTATCGCTGCTCTTGACCTCTCCATAGCGCCTCAGTCTTTGCCTAGCTTCATCTGGTAGTGCTCTTTCCCTACCAGACAGTGTTTTCTGCTTTCTCCTTTTACTGCAAGGGGCTGGTGTTTCCAGAGTTTTGTCCTCAGAGCACTTCTGTCTTCAATTCATTATGGGAGGTCACATTTACTCACAAGGCTTCTACCAGACTCTTCTCAAAAGTCCAGTTTGAGTCTCTCCTGAACACACACCCACATTCTTATCTTAGCTTTTAATTTGATGCCTGTTGGATTTCAAATCTGAGGATATCAAAGTATTGTGATGAGTGATTGGCTTTCATTTGGGTAGTGCCAACCTCCCGTGACCAACAAACTGAGAGAACCCCTTCCTGTTCCTGTCATTGCTGCCTGTATTAGAGCATTGCAATATCTGCTACTTTATCTTAGAGCACTGCAATAACTTAAGGGTTACCTCCTTTTGGGCTCTTCTTCCCCATCTCATCATTCATCCAGCTCTTGCTTTATCCCAAAGATCTCACTAATCATGCCCCCTTTAAAAAGGCTCCCTCTTGCTCAGGTATGGTGTTGCAAGTCATTCAGAATCTGATGACCACACACCCATCTATTGTCCCAACTGGCTGAACAACATCATGGTTTACAGCACTGACTTCAGTTTTCTGCCCACTGTTCAACACCAAATACACAGCTTACTAGCTGTGTGAACTGGAACAAGTTTTTTGATTCTCTGTGCCTCAGTTTCCTCATCAGCAAAAAAGAAGAATTTATGATATCTGTTCATATGGTTATGGTGAAGATTAAATGAGTTAAAGGATAAAAAATGCTGAAAAGAGAGACTGACTGTAATGAACCCCATGAAATGCTTGCTCTGTCCATGCCACCACCTGGCCTTTAGTCAGGCCATTTCCACTGACCCTGCCCAGAGTATACTGAAGTTAGCTGTTCATATGTGTGGATGTGACTCAAGAGTCAGGTCCTCCTTGAGGGCAAGGAACATCTGATTTTTATGCCACTTCTACCATAGGGTCTGGAAAATAGACGAGGTTATGTATGAATGATGAATGAATGAATGAATGAATGAATGAATGAATGAATGAATGAATGAATGAATGAATGAGGTAGAGGCAGAATGAGCATTGGGTGATGGTAATGATTGTAGTAGACATTAACCCTTGAAAATTACAAACAATAGCTTATCTCCTGGTACACTATACCGGTAGCAGTGAAATGTTTTCTTGAACTTGAGCTAGTACAGGAACCAGGCATCAGGCACCCAGTCTTTTGCTTCCAAGAATGATTTATGTTAGTCTAAATGTTACAGTGCCCATCCTTATCTCTATAAACACGAACTAAACTTTTCATGACTAATTACTCCTCACCTTCAATTCTGTGCTAGCTGTGGGGCAAACAGAAGTTCCATATTTGATTGTAAGATTTTTAACCTTTACTTCCCATGGGACCAAGGGCAAGTAGGGCAAGTCCTACAGTCACGAATATCTTTCAGCTAACAGTAACAAGGGGTTCGGAGGATTTTGACTCACAACTTAGATGAGAAAGAATTAACTCTTTCCTGAAAAACACCACTTGTTTGCTGTCTCCTATTCTGGGTACAATTTTGAATGTGCTTTTGCACAGCACAGTTCCACAATGTGTAGTAAACAGTCAGGTGTAATAATGTCTCTTCTCTGCAAGGCTAGTAGCTTGCCTCTGTCAGGTGAGTTGAGAGTAAATAGCATGCCCTTCAGAGGTACCACGAGGGGGAAATCCTTTCCCATGTTCTCCTATTTTCTGATAACCAGATCTCCCCAGTTTATTCCAGAGATATTTACAGTTGCTTATTAATAGATGTATTGAAAATACACACAACACAATGCCAGTGGGCAGCTCTGGAATACACTATGAACCTGTCAGTCCTGTTTTGCACCTCCTCTGGAAATGCTCAATAATTCTGTTTGTTCTGAGATGTCCATGGAGGTGGAGCTGATGCTTATCAATGGTGGCAGACGTGCTTTCTAGCTGTCCTCCTCCTCTCTGCTTTCTTAGCAGGTGGGGGAAGATACACCCAGAGAGTAATCTGATTATTCCAGGTTTAGGAATATAAAGCAAGTGCAGATGTTCTTAGGGAGGGAGATTAGGGGGAGAGAAATGAAGAGAGAAGAATTTGCTGATTGCTGAGGGGCAAAGAGTCCTGGAGAATGTAGCAAAGTGAAGGTCAAAACTCATGAGGATTTGCTGGAAATGCAGACCAGAATTCATGGATCTGGTCAAGCTGAACTGCCTAGCAGGGAAGACACAACCCAAAACAAAGATTCCAGAAAAGACTTTCCAGAAAGATTCCAGAAAAGACTAGGTCCCTGACTCATGGTTTTACAATGTGGGGTTCAATGGGGAACTCTTGGAACATGAGTCAAATAGTAGCTATGGCAAAAACATTTCTGATTCAAATTTCAAGCAGCTCACAAGCCTTCCACAAATCACATGGATTCTGACAGGGCCCCGTGAGGCCATCTGTATCAGGGTTCCTTGGTGGTGGGAATAGGGCAAGAGTGACCTATAAGATCCAAATGCAGAAATAAAACTAGGCCTCTGATAGGACCTGGAATTAAAAATTTAAATACTTTAGTATACTCTCTTTGTCTTCACTCTCTTCTCCATGAAGATTCTTGATTCAGCTATTCAGACCTGCTTTCTCAGCTCTTCATTTCAAGTAGCAAAACATTTTGTATGGTTCCCAAAATGATGTGGTAAATACTCAGCCAAACAACTGATTGATGCTCTCTCAGAGCCTCAAATCCAAGCTCCTAGGTGAGAGAATACAATAGCTCAATTTGCTGTAAAAGTTTATTCCTGCTTCTGTCAACTCCAACTGGAGTGATAGGTGATGAAGTTTCAACTTGGCTGCTGGGAGTCACCCCTGTGGGGATGGCAGGGAGAGGATTTCTGAGTCATAGTCATGGAGGGCATCCGGTAGATTCTATTCTGTCTCTGCTGTCATTTTCAATATTGTTTTCACTGTCCCCTCTAACCTCACAGCATCACATGATTGGGCCTTCTCATTATTTAGATATCAGCTCATATATCACTCTTTGGGGAAACCTCCCTGTCACATTAGCAAAGATAACAGTCATGCTTCCCCTGCCCCTTCCCAGTACCTCTCTGCTATGGGTTGAATTGTGTCTACCATCACCCCTCCCAAGCCATAGATTGAAACCCTAACCCCCAGGACCTCAGAATGGGACTGAATATGGAGATGAAATCTTTAAAGAGGAAATTCAATTAGAATGAGAACATTAGGATGGACCCTAATCCAGTATGACTAGTGTTCTTATAAGAACAGGAACTGACACATGAGGGAAGATCACATGAAGAGACAGGAAGAAGACAGCCATCTGCAAGTCAAGGGGGGAGACCTCAGAAGAAACCAATCATGCTGACACCTTGAACTTACACATTCAATTTCAAAACTATAACAAAATAAATAATTTACGTTGTTGAGGCCACTCACTCAGCCTGTGATGTTTTATTATAGCAGTTTTGGCAAGTTCTATCACTTTCCTTCATTTTGTGTTTTTTTCAAGCAGGTAGTTTAGTACAGCAGTTACAGGTATAGGCCCCCATATCTTGGCTTTATCTCCAGTAATGGCAGCTGTGGCAGTATTGGAAATCTTTGAGTCCCTGGTAATATGGGCTTTCTCATCCAAGAAGAGGCCATGGGCTTCCCAGGTCCAAATGTAAAAACTGGAAAGATCTGTTTTTCCTTTCTGGCTGTACCTGTATTTTGCTCTTTATTATTTTCTTTTATTTTTGAGACTAAGTCTTGCTATTTTTGCCCATGGAACCACAGGCTCTCGTTGCCCAGGGTACCACAGACTCAAGCAATCCCCAACCTCAGCTTCCCAGGTAGCTGGGATGACAGGCGCACACCACCACGCCCAGCTATTTTTTTGGGACTAGGTTTCGCTACGGACCCGGGGTGGGACTCGAACCGCGATCCCTAGACCCAGCTGCTTCTAGGCTGAAGCTTACAGGCACGAGCCACCGTGCCAGGCCTTGTATTTTGCTCTTTAGACTTTATATATTTTTGTTTGTATATCATGAGAGTTTCTTCTTCTCTCCTCACAAAGCTCACTGTAGAATAATTTTTAGGTCATAGCTCATCTTTTTTCTGACTTGTTCCAGATTTACTCACACTTTTTATACTCCCATAATCTCTCTTGAGCCTTCCTCTCTAGGTCTCTTTTCCTATTAAACATTTGGCTGTGAAAAAAAAAAAAAAGATGACTCTGCTTCCTCCTCCAATTTATTTTTCCTTCAGTTTTGAAGACTCTGCTCCTTACTCTCATTTTTATTTCCTACTCACTCCTGGCTCTTTACCTGAAGGTCTCACACAGATGCTTTCTGGAACCTCCAGTCAGCTACAAGTTAGTCTTCCTCCAGACTTCTCTTGCCCCTGGAGGTGAGATGCCCTTCCTAGGGCTTTTGCTTTTGTTTCAGGGTCCTAAAACCTCTGCATGTGGAAGTCAGCCAACCTATTGCTTGAGGGCAAATACCTGGCTTGACCCTTTTATCAAATAGCATGGTGATTTATACATAAAAGTGACTCAGTGATATTTTATTGATTTCACTAGATAGCTTTTTACAGTGGGAGTTTATATGGCTTCGGTTTAGGCACTCATGAGTCATTTGCTGCATGTGTATAAATGACAAATTCTGACACACCCTGAGCAGAGGCAAACCCTTTTGTTAGCTTTAAGGGGCATGAAGTGGGCACCTACAGATGCTCAGGGATTTGCATGTAAGGAGCTAAAGTCAAAAAGATTTCTGAGCCCACTAAGTAACAAGGATGTGAACATTATCTACCCCTGAAATGACCAAAGATCATGAAACAGAAAGACATGAGGGTGACTCAGCCCTTGTCTCCATAATAGCCTGTTTTCTGTCTCTTTCTTAGTGGTTAAGCCCTCTAAGGCAGTACTACCATGCCTGGTCATATGACCTCATGATTCAGTGTCTTAAGATTTACTCCATTCTCTTAAGAGACAGAGATCATTTCATTGGGTGGGGTCCTTTTTTATATGCATTGATTGTTGACTAACATTTACTACAAATGATCCATTCAAGTAAGTTGGTTGCCAGGCTCCTTCTTTAGAGAAGGAGCTAGATTTTCACAATTAATCCCAACTCACACAGTGATTCATCGCCAGTACACTGGGAAATCTAAGTTCAAGTGTGGAGGAGACAACAATGCAAGAACAATACCAGCCACTCAGGTACTTCCAAGTGTATGCTGGAGGATGCCAAAGTACCTTCTCAGTTCATCAGGGAGGTCCTTCATGTGGGCATTTCCCTTCTCTGGTGAAAAGCTGGGTGAAATTATTTATCTCTGCACAATTTGTTTATTATTTGATTATTTTAGGGGGCATAGTATTACTAGGAACCTGGGCTTCTCCATAGTTTACATAAGCCTGTTCCTGCAGGAATTCATTGCTCAGGGTTTTACTAGATAGAGTGTTAAAAGTCAGGACCTCTAGACTTTGTTCCTAGACATGCTTGAGTTTGAAGAAGGAAATAACTTTTCCTGATAGAAAAAATGAGGCAATAATATATATTATTCCTTCCAATAAAAAAATAAAGTGGTTTTAGAAGAAGAATATACATGACTTGAATTTTCTGTGTAAACTGTGCAAAAGAATGATGATAACTGCTCAATAATGGAGTTGCTTTGGGATTGTTTATCTAAAATAAGTGGTCATTTTCTAGGCAGTTCCCTGGGGCATAGATCTCAAAAAGGTTGTTGGGTTTTCTTTATATATAAACATAGCAACCTACTAATTGAATTCTTTTAATTTTTTAAAACCATTTTGAAGAGGCTTTAATTAGCTAGAGGGAAGAACACTAACCACAACAAAATAGAATATGTACAGGATTTTCTCCAGTGCACACTACAAATTTATTCACTTAGCAAGTATTGAATGCCTATCATGTACAATCAGAGAATAATATATGTCTATGAGGAGAGTAGAAAGGAGGTGTATAAGGGGAACTAGCAAACCATAGATATAAAAAGTCAGTAAATTCTATAGCTTGCTGGAAACTGATAAGTACTATGGGGCAAAAAGAAAAATTAGAGCAGGGTGAGTAGAATGGAGATCTTGGAGGAAGTATGAGTTGCAATCTTAAATAAGATGGTAGATTCGAGTGACATCTGAATGAAAACTTGCAGGAGGTGAGTTAGTAGGTATTAGGAGAAGAGAGTTCCAGATACAGAAACAGCTTGTGTAAGGATGGAGCTAAGGTGGGTTAGCTTTTTATGCTAGGAGAACGAGGGGATGGTAGGAGGAGCTTGTGGACAGGGTAGGAAGGAGGAGGATAATAGGATGGATGGTCAGAATTAAATTCCAAGTTAAAATGCTTCTTTCTTTAGTTTTCTTCATAGCAGCACAGCTTTATCTATCTTACATTCTTTGTTCTGCTTCATTGTAAGATCCCATATAGCCAACATGGTGAGGCTACTTGAGTTACCCTATATAATTGTTAAATTCCAGGAACATTGCACCCATGTGACTCATACACTTTTCATCTTAGAGCTATCTAGCTATATATAAATCTAAACACCTAATATTTTAAAATTATTTATATATATTTCACAGCTTGGTATTCCCCGGGGTTCACCTACCACCATCCCTCCCTGACTATGCCCACTCACCCCCCCCCTTCCCGCCCTGGTTGTACTTTAGTTTGGTTGTTAGCGTGTTTTGACTTTTTCTCCTGGCCTTTTGTTTGTTTTTCCTATGTCCCATATATTACTGAAACCATTTGGTTTCTGTCTTTTTCTTTCTTACTTGTTTCTGCTAATATGTTTTTTTCTAGGTACATCCATGTTATCTCAAATTCATCAAATTTGTCACTTTTAATTGATGAGTAATATTCCATTGTGTATATATACTACATCTTTTTCATCCTTTCATCTGTTTGGGGACATTTGGGCTGTTTCCATGTCCTTGCAATTATAAATAGTGCTGCAATAAACATCTGAGCACAGGTATCCCTTTGTATAAGTATTGAGGTCTCTTTTGGGTAGATTCCCAGAAGAATGATTGCTAGGTCAAATGGTAGTTCCATTTTCATTAGTTTGAGGGTCCTCCACACAGCTTTCCATAGTGGCTGGACCACTTTACATTCCCACCAGCAGTGTAAGAGTGATCCTTTCTCTCCACATCCACGCCAGCATTTGTTGTTGCCCGTGTTTTTTGATGTGGGCCATTCTTACTGGTAAACACCTAATATTTTTAAGGCAAATGCAATTTGGATTTTTTCACTAATTTCAATAAAGTAATCATATTGTATCAATCGTCTAATATTTCCAATCCAATATCCAATCATTTCCATTTTCCAATCTGGTTTACTGAGTAAACTCATTGTAAACTCATTCTATGTAAAACATAGAACAAGTGTAATTGTGTAATTGTGCTACAAACTTATGTTACAAATCACCAGCTGGCCGTTTCTAGCCATGTCTCCTTTGTCCCACTGAGTTTATTTATAGACTCCCATTGTCCTTATAGTCTTGCATGAGTCAGAACCTCTCTTAGCCTCCTCCTGCCCAGTACCTCTACCCCAGTGGCCTAAATGGACTCTTCTGTGGTAACAAACCAGTACGCCAGTCCCAGGGAGCTACAGCAACTGCTCACCCTTGAGAAATGTCCATTACCAGCTGGACAAAACTCCCAAAGACACAGCCAGTGGTTCTTTCAGCTAAAAATGCTACTGTCCATCCTAGAAGTCAGCCCTGGAAGACTATTTAAAGCTAACACAGCCTTGGGGTGTGCGCAGAAGGGGCAAATGTCTACTGCACAATCTACAACTGTTTCTTAGCGCTTGGGCCCTGACGCAGTTTCTCCCCATGCTTTCACAAAGACAGTTCCATTCTATTGTGAAACGATTAACACAATGAAATTAGTGAACACGCCCATCACTGGCACAGTTACCGTGTGTGTGTGTGTGTGTGTGTGTGTGTGTGTGTATGATGAGACAATGTAAGATCTACCCTCCTAGCAACTTTCAAGTACATAGTACAGTATTGTTAACTATCATATGTCACCATGCCATATCTTACATCTCTAAAACAGATTCATCTTGGAACTGGAAGTTTGTATCCTTTAACCAACATCTCTGTATTTCTCTTTTTTTTTTCAGCTCATTTTATACTAAAGAGCATGTACTTTAAAAATAAATAGCTTGATATTATCACTCCTATTTTCTGATGCACACAAGGCATGATAATACCAGAGCTGCTAAAAATTAAAAACTGAATACAAGCTACTTTGAAGACAGGTGCTATTATATATGATATGGGACTATATGTAACAAATGTACTTACTGTATGACAGGCAGTACCAGGTGCTAGAACTATAGTGATCGGAAAAGCAGACCTGGACGCTGTGCTCATGGAGCTCACAGTCTATGGAAAAGGCTACTTACCCACCTCTCCATGTCTCTACTCCCCAGCCTCTGAAAACCACCAGCCTGCTCTTTGGGGCATTGATAGAGATAAAGAGATATGCCTCAGATAAAGGAACACCTCCATCTCATCAGTCTCTGGCACACCAGAAATGCCAGAGAGGGTTACTGGCAAGTCTTTTATCTGTGATGGCAGTCCCCTAACCTCTTAGGAATGTCCCACTGAAGAGACATGTCCCTGCAAGTGTTTACCCCCACAGGTATTTTTCCTGGTCAGGTAAAGAATCCCCCATCCTCCTACCATGTGTGCATACCACGGGATCCTGGGTTTTTTCCTTCCTTATTGCCTCGTTGTGCCAAGTTATAAAAGAGACCCTTCAGTTCAAAATAAATGGACTTGGTAGTGCTCAGCTGAATCCTGGTCTGTGAGCTGGTTTTCACAGATCACTATCACTGTCTTCTGCCTCCTCTCCTTTTCCCCTGCGCTCGGCTCCTAATACAGCTCTGTATCTACAAATTCTGTTTTTTTAGATTGCACATGTAAGAGAGGGCAGGTTGAATTTGTCTTTCTCTGTCTGGTTTGTTTTACTTCATGTAATGCCCTCAAAGTTTATCCATATGTTGTCAAATCCAGGGAGTCCCTCTTTCTCATGTTTGAATAATAATAATAATAATAATAATAATAATAATAATAATAATAATCCTCTGTGTGTGCATGCATGGGTGGGTATAACATTTTCTTTATCTGGTCATCCATTAACAAGCACTAAGGCGAACTATTGGTTAGGCAACTATAGAGAACAATGCTGCAATGCACAGGTGGTATCACTGCAAGATATCCATTTCCTTGTATAGATAGCCAAAAGTGGGATTGTTAGATCATATGGTAGCTCTATTTTTCATTTCTTGCCATACTGTTGTCCATAGTGACTGCACCTACTTACAGTCCCACACAAGGGGTTCCTTTTCTCCACCTCCTCACCAGTGCTTTCTCTCATCTTTTTGATAACAGCCATTCTAATATGTGGGAAAGACTATTTCACTGTGATTTTGATTTGTATATCCCTGATTATAGTGATGTTGAGAAACTTTACATACCTGTTGGCCATTTGAATGTCATCTTTGGAAAAATGTATATTCAGATCCTTTGTCCATTTTTAAAATTCAACTGTTTGTGGGTTTTATTACTATTGAGTTGTACGAGTTCTTTATATATTTTGAAAATTAATCTCGTATTAGATTACATGGATTGCAAATTTTTTTTGGTAAGTTGTTTATTGTGTTGATTGTTGCCTTTGCTGTGAGGAAGCTTTTCACTTTGATGAAGTCCTATTTGCTTTTTTTGGCTTTTTATTGTTGGTGCTTTGGTGTCAGATAAAAAAAAAAAGTGTTGCCAAGACCAAAGTCAAGGAGCTTTTCTCCTGCTTTCTAGGATACTTATAAGTATATTTATATCGTTATATTATATTTATATCTTTTATCAATTCCAAGCAATTTTTGTATGTGATTACCTGCATGTTCCCCAAAACTCCATTCTGGAATCTTTAACTACTTCACTCAGCTATTACTCAGCTAAATAGTACCAAACACACTCCATCTCCCGAAAGCACTGGCATTTGTTGTAACAACTTTCTTAGAGCTTCGCCCTATTCCTGCTTTTCCCAAGGGATTCTTGAAATTGAATGTCCCTCTTATCGGAACTCTTCCCAGTCTCTGAGCAAATAGAAGTTTTCTTGGAAGTGGTTTCATTCACCCAGATAAGGACTGAGGAACAGCAGGTGCTCAGACACTCGGCACCAAAAACCAGGCAGATGCTGAGGAAACACGGAGGAAGCAAACTACAAAACAATCTAGGTCTCTCGGTCTGAGAGGTGTGTCCCCACAGCACTGTTCCGAAAGCAAATGAATGTATGGCCAATAATATGGGAGTGTTTTACCCCGTAATGCAGAAAACTGGCCAGGCACTCCCAGTGACACAAGTCTGAGCACTTTTGGAGACAATTTTGAGAGAAGATTTAGGTAAAGGATATGCAGAAGGGTCAGTGCTACCATTCCGGAGGAAATAAGGAAACAGTTCAAGCAAGCAAGCAAGCAAGCAAGCAAGCAACAGACTGCCCCCCAAGAAGCGCACACTTCAAAGCTCCACACATTCCTCATCTGAGGCGTGATCAGGTGAATCTGGAGTGACTTTGGCCACACTCAGGAGGAGGGGGTGAAACCCACCACTGTTCTACCCCATCCCACTCCCACCTCGGCTTTCAGGTTCTCAGGGCCTCTTGTGTGCCCTGAGGGCTCAGTGTCGGGTTCCCAAGGAGTGGCCCCGCCCAGGGAGGATATAGTACAGGCACCGAGCCGCTGCCCTGCCAGACTTGCACCACCTCTCACGGAAACGCCCGAGTGAGTGAACCAGCGAGGAGCACCGGAGGCATCGAGGCATCGCGTGAGAGGCTCGGGCGTTGGGGGTCAGGAGATGGGGGCCCGGAGTGCTGGTGGCATTGGCCGGGCAGGGCGAGGGTATTCGGGCGCTGCATGGTGCACGGGTCCCTTTGGAGGCCGCGGACGGGAGTCCTGGCTTAGAGCTTGGGCAGGGGGCTTGGCTTCCCCGGGGGCCCGCGGGCAGGCGTGGAGTGGGACTGCCGGTCAGGAGCGGAGCGGAGGGCACTGTTCTGGGCAGGGCTTCCTGGAGAGAGGAGTCTGAGACTCCGGTAAAGTAAGCAGCGTCCCACAAAGACTCACCTACACAACCTCAGGGCGGGCTGGTGTGTCTGCAGAACCGAGCTGGGACTCACTCTCCGCTGGGTCCAGCCCGCCGCTGTCCCCGCAGCTGGACCACTTCGGAATCCACCAGGGGCTATTGCCAGCGGGTGGTGGGTGGGCGCACTCGTCAACCCCGCTCCCTCCCGCACGCTGTCACTTGGTGTTCCGCCCCAGGTCGCCTTCCCCCAGGGGTCGGGTACTGCAGCGGCTCCTCTGCCCAGACTAGGCTGCCAGTCTACGGAGCTTATTGCAGAATGCCAGTGGGTTTCACAAGACCAGGAGCATGAGCCGCTGCAACGGCTCTAGCTCTCTGGATGCTGATCCCTCAGAAAAGGGTCTAAGTGTTTATGTGCCAGATCTGGCAAGAATCCAAACTCTGTTTTGCAAATGATGGCTGTTTCCTGCCCAGGTTGGCTAATACGGGCATTTAGGATCTCAGAGCTGTGGGGAGGATTTGTGGGGTGTGGCCCAATGTTCTTACCGGAGAGCAAACCTCTAACTGGGGAGGAGAGGAAGGATATGGGACTTAAAAACAGGTTTGAGGATTTATTTTGGATCATCAGTTGCTCAATTAAGATGCTCAACAGCCGGCACGGTGGCTTCAGCTTATGAAGCAGCCGGGGGTAGGGATCGTGGTTCGAGTCCCGCCTGGGGCCAGTAGTGAGACCTAGTTCCAAAAAAGTAGCTGAGCATGGTGGCACGCGCCTGTAATCCCAGCTACCTGGGAAGCTGAGGCTGGGGATTGCTTGAGTCTGTGGTACCCCGGGCAACGTGAGCCTGCGGTTCCATGGGCAAAAATAGTGAGACCTAGTCTCAAAAAAAAAAAAAGATGCTAAACACCACTCAAATGTGTCCATTTTAAGGAGCAGGAGCTAAATACCAGGGAGTCAGGGACACAAAGTTGGGGGTGTGACAGCCCCTTGAAGGTAGGCTCTGGTTCCAGATACTGTGCATGAGTGTGCAGCTGCCAGATAAAGTGACTCCTGGGAGTTGGGTTGCTGGACAATGAGGGCAGTTAGACCCCAGTGACCTAGTCTGTTTCTAGAACTTTGGGAAAGGAGTGGAAGGCAGGCTCAGTTAATTCTGTAAAATCCGTAGCCCTAGAACTCACTACTCACACACAGAATATGAGAGAAATAAGTAAACAATTAAGGTTAAGGCAAGCAAGCAATTTTCACCAGTTTCTGAAATTCTCACTCACTTGCCTCAAGCTTGTTTTTCATGCTAGGAAATTCTGGTTTTGTTAAGGTTAGATTGAATAATAAATTGTTTTTCCACAAGTCTCCTTATCAGACATTGATTTTGAATCCTTAGCAATAAAATCGGTCTGTTCTCTGATAGTGAAGACTCATCCTTGATTTTGGAGGAATTGGAACTAAATCCAACATCCATAATGTTTATGGGATACATTTAGTATCACCACTCACCCTGTATTCTGGGAAGAAGTATGATGGTGGTCTCTGGGTGTTTTGACTTAGAAGTTTTGGAAGAATGCCCCACTGGTTATGTAAGAAGCAGAAGAGGGAAAGTCCCACTTTGTATAATGACCCACAAAGCCAGTTGCTTTTAATTGTATAGATAGTTTTTGCTTGGACTGTTTCCTCACTTAGTGGGGGTTAGCTCTGTATAAATAAGCATGGGTGCTCTGTGAAGACCTTTCACTTCTTGCTAGTGAAATCAAAATGCTAATATTGGCCTCACCTATAATTTAGGTTATTTAGTTGCGTCAAACCCTCATTAGTCAAACTCCAAATCCTAATTACAGCAGAGACCTTTATTCATATGGTATAACTGGAGAATCCCCTATTGACCTCAAATACTAATTGGCTTGCAAACGAACATACCTGAGGCTCATGGTAACTAATCTAAAACATGGCATCTCTATCCTGTGATAATTTGGGGCACAGCTTCCTGCTGAGAACAGCTGGGGAGCATTTTGTGTTAGTGCCTGAACTTGTTCTTCTCATTAAATTCCGAGTGGTAAGCCTGCCAGGGCAGGGCTTGCTGTACACTTCATTTGCGGTTGACTAAGTATCATGTGTTCTCTCCTAACTGTGCTTCAGCTTTTCCACAGGGGAAAAGAATCAGTAATTGAGAGGCACAAAGAAACTTTACCTTCCCTGAAACTTAGGAGCTATGATAAGAAAGAAATCCTAGGCAAGCACCACTTTCCTTTATTCCAAGTCAACATCACTGAGTTGGGTTTGTGAAAGTGGGCTTTCCTCAAGCGCTGCTTGGTGCTTCATGAAGGCAGGAAGTAGACAACCTCTCTCTGTTCTTTGGAAAGGAGTGTGGGCAGCATTCTCGGGTTCTGAGGAAGTACGTTCACAATCTACTTTCCTTCCCGGTTGTCTAAACGTGTAGGGCCCTTTGTGAGCAGAAATTTCAGGAGCGTTTTGGCACCCCAGGCAATCTGTCTAATTGCCTGGAACAACTAGAAGAACACAGGACAGTGGGTCGTGTAGCTGTTTTGCAAGCATGGGCCAGGCGGACAGGGCCTGAATTGGGGGGGGTTGTTGAGGGGTGTTGAGAGGGAGCTGGGAGGCAAACAACCCCCCCCCCCCCCCGCCAGGAATCCTCACACTCTTCTGGTGGCCTCTTTTTCTCTCTGTTGGTCCCCCCATTCTCTCTTTTTCATGATCTTTCTTCTCTGTGCTCTCCTCCCCAGGGTGATACTGTCCTTTTACCCCCTCCTCCTCGCCCAGGTGCGCTCACTCACAGATGTGCACACCCATGGGAAGGCTGTGTGTACAATCATGGGGAGGCTGTAACACCACAGGTGCTGGTCATGGAGGTTAATGGCAGAAGGGCATGAAAACCCTGATACTTACTCATTTACCCTACAAGAGCCACCCTCTAGAGGGGAAAGCTGCCAATTAAAGTGATCTACATTCTGACTCATGTTTCAATTCCTTATTCTGAAACTACTAAAACTTTTCAAATGTGGAAACCCAGGTAGTATTTATCTATTTTTGTTTGCCCCTGATGACTTTTTTCTTTTTGACTCTAGAGTTTCTGGGCGTGCCAGCACAGGTTTAGATCTATAGTAGCTGTAGAGAGGGAAAGTCTGTTTTTTTTTTTTTAATTTATATAAACTAATCATCTAAAAAAGAATTTCCAGGCAAGTAAGAAAGATATTTATCCAAATAGATGTTTTTCTTTTAAGTTCTAAGCTCCCTAAAACAGGGCATACCCAATTTGGGAGAAAGTACACTTTATTGGTTTAAATGTGGTTATAATTAGCAAAGTGACTGTGTGAAATGGCATCCTTGTATTCAATATCTTGGGCACTGAGTCACTCAGCTTGTTTTTGACAAAAACATGATCTTTCTAGTTTTGTTTATAATTTCAGCATGTTGTGTAGTTCTGAATGAACAAGCCAGAAAATTCATTTCTAAGTGAAGTCATGAATGCTTCAGAGGGCTTGAGGTGGGAGGCTTTATATTAGTGTTGGTTGCTAACTATTTCAACATTAGTGAATTAGGAGTCAGGATGTGTGGCCCCTGGTTCTTGACCTGCCAGCAACACTGTGGCTTAGGGCCACCGCATTAACTCTCTGAGCTTTAGCTTCCTCATCTCCAACGTGGAGATGTTAATCTTCTTCTTACAGTCTCCCATGATTATTATCAGAATCAAAATAAGTAAGGAATGCAAAAGTGCTTTGTAAACTGAAAAGCACCCCCTCCCAACAACAGGATGTCATTATCCCAGTGAGCTGATCTGATGCGTCATCAGTCCGAACAGTCACTGGGCCTGATGAGGAGCACAGGGGACACGGTGTCATTAGCTCTGTGCCTGACTTGGTTTGGAAATGAGCATGCTTCAAAAAACATGTTCATTCCTGCAACTGCCTTCTTTATGAGTTTCTGGCTATTGTCAACTATTAAATATATCTCAATTTGACTGAAGTTATGTCTATAAGACAGTTTTTGATACTGCACAAATTTAAGTAGTTTTAACAATTGAAATTACCTTTTTGCATATACATTTATGTGTACATACATTTATGTAGAGACAGACATGCTAATCAGCCTACTTCAGTGGTTCTCAAAGGGGCACAGTTTTGCCCCTCCCTGTCCTGGGGGCTATTTGGAAATGTCTGAAGGTATTTTTGATCCTCACAGTTTGGGAAGTGAGGGGTTGTATTACTGGCATCTTGTGTGTGGAAGCCAGGGATACTGCTAAACACCCTATAGCACCGGGTGCAGTGGTGCACACTTGTAATCCCAGCTATTTGGGAGGCAGAGGCTGGAAATCACTTGAGACCGCAGGTTCGAGACTACCCCAGGCAACATAGTGAGATCTACTCTCAAAACAATAGCCAGGCATGGTGGCACATGCCTGTAATTCCAGCTACCTGGGAGGCTGAGGCTAGGGATCACTTGAGTCCGTGGGTTCGGGACTACCCCAGGCAACATAGTGAGACCAAGTCTCTAATAAAAAATAAAATAAAATAAACACCCTATAATGCACAGAACAGTTCCCCTCAACAGTATTTCTCACTTGAAATATGAGTGGTGCTCTTACTAGAACACTGATCTCAGTTCCCTTGGTCAATAAAAGGAAATAGAGCTTAAAGAGAAGGGAAGTAGTTAATCTGTCCACAAATTGAAGAAGGCAGGAGACTCATGTCTAAAAGACCACTGTCCTGCTCTTCGTCAGTGAACAGAGGACAGAGGTTTTTAATCTGGTTACAAGGAGTAGCAAGGGGGAGTGGGCAAGGGTCAGAATGTCCATGCTTGCCACATAGTCATCTGGAGGTTCCGGTCAGTGCCAGCTTGCCTTGGCTCCCAGTTTGTGGTCAGCCATGTTGATATTATCTTCCAGTGGTGCTCTTTCCCCTCAAATGTATGAATACAAAGTTTGGTAAGCCTACAGGGACAATAAAGGAAATGGAAATGCTTATCTGGGGGGACAGAGAGAGACATATACTTTGTGCCCCATCAGTGCTAAGGCTGGGAATAAGCCACTCAGCAAGGTGGATTTATAAAAGACTTACAAGACTTAGATAGTTACTACTGTTCTTTGGTGTGTTACCCAGGAGCAGGAGAGTTTATGAAAGAAGAAACTAAGCGCTCTGCCCACTATGAAATTCCTAATTGTTCCCTACCTGCATGTAAAATAAGAGCAACTTTATTTTCTTGACCTGAGACAGGTCCTCCCCCCCCACCTAACCCCCCCATCCCGCCCCGCTTTTTTTTGGTAATGATTCTCTCAAGTTCCTTTGCCATATAGTTTCTAGGCACTGACAACTTTTGGGTAGGGAGAGGAGCACCTGACTTTTGCTTTCAAAGGTGAAGTATGAATGAATGAATGAATGAATGAATGAATGAATGAATGAATGAATGAATGAATGAATGAATGAATGAATGAATGAACGAACGAATGAACGAACGAACCAACAAACGAACAAATGAACAAAAGGCCCACCACTACAAGAAACACAGTAAATATGAGCTCTGGTGAGTTGCTGTACCCAAGCAAGTTGCCAGCAATTTCCCACCTTGGAAGGCAGACACAGTGATGGCCAACTGCTTCCAAATGTGTTTGGAAATATTCAAGACAGAAAAACAAACAAAACACATACAACAACTGCAAATATGAGTGGAAAGGAATGTCTAACTGTGAGATAAGTATCAGAATCACGTAAACTGTCTGGTATGGGAAGCAAACAGTTAAGTCCTTGGATGAGCTCTACCTGTAGTACTTTACATTTTTGGAGCTATCAAGTAGTTACTATTTTATGGATCCCTTGGGGGTTAATGTCATTTCTTAATATAATTGAATACATATCACAAATATCACAGGTAATTTTGGCCAAGCACAAGCAAGGAATTAAGCAACAACTCATAGAGACCGCAGGAGTTTGAAGCCCCCTCCTCACCTCACTGACAGTGCTTGCAGGTAGAGCAGGTGAAAAATTCTGTACGGTATAAAACATCTGTAAGGTTAGGGATCTGGCGCAAGGGGGAGGAGATAGAGCTGGGGTCTGGAGGGCTCCTCCCCTTTGCTTGTTTTCTTCCTTGTTCTTCCTCCCCCTGCATATGGTATATGGCCTGTAATTCCCAGGCTTCGGAACAACGGCCAGAGTGATCCTGACTAAGTGTTAAATAGGGTTGGTAATCCAGCTGCAGCACATCCCCACCCTTCCATGAGACATTTTTGTGGTTCCCACACTCTTGCTCTAGGCATACTGGCTGGTGAGTAAGAAAGGTGTGGATTGGCTAGAGTTGTACAATGAATTATTTGTGATGTTAAGGTTAACTAGAAATCAGTGAAATCTTTTAGGATCAAATGATAATCTATCTTTTTTTTCCTTTTCTCCTTTTAGGAAAATGGCAGACAGTTTTTCAGTAAGTGTTTTGTGTCTGTTTTCTTATTCAAATACACATTCCACCTAGATTGGGGTTCTGTGTATACACCCAGCTTTCTCCACGACTCTCCTATAATGTGGCTTCCTTTGCCCTAACCTGGCTGCTTGTGCTTGTTAGTTTGTTGGGAGTCTTGCTTCTCCAGTAACAGGTTCAGGAAGAAGGCCAGGTGGAGAGTGGAGAGAGGTCTGAACTGTCACCTCTTGACGGAAAGGCCTAGAAAAGAAATCTGGGCAGTGGGGATTGTGGAGCAGTCTCAGCATCCCAACTTCTGTGACCATTTCCTTCATGTCATTTATAAAGCACATGCTTTGACATCAAAGATGGCTAGCCCCAACTTCAAAAATTGTGGAAGTGCAGCCCTCCAGGACTCAAGATAATGGAAGGCATGAAAAAAGCATCTATAGCCCCCAAATCTAACTGTTAGTCTTCAGAACTCAAAATTAGCTCATGGGGGGAGAGTTTAATTAATGAGTTTCATATTTTTCCATTGTTCCTTTTAAAAAAAAAAAACAACTTTGCTTTTATGACTTTTTCATTCAGTAGTGATTTATGACTTTCTTTTCAGCTTAATGATGCTGTGTCTGGGTCTGGAAACCCAAACCCTCAAGGATGGCCTGGTCAATGGGGAAACCAGCCTGCGGGGGCTGGGGGCTACCCAGGGGCTGCCTATCCTGGGGCCTACCCTGGTCAGGCACCTCCTGGTGCCTACCCTGGACAGGGACCCCCTGGTGCCTACCCTGGTCCAACAGCACCTGCTTATCCTGGACCAAATGCACCAGCAGCCTACCCTGGACAACCAAGTGGACCCGGGGCCTACCCAACTCCTGGACAACCAAGTGGACCCGGGGCCTACCCATCTCCTGGACAACCAAGTGGACCCGGGGCCTACCCATCTCCTGGACAACCAAGTGGACCCGGGGCCTACCCATCTCCTGGACAACCAAGTGGACCTGGGGCCTACCCAACTCCTGGACAACCAAGTGGACCTGGGGCCTATCCTGCTGCTGGCCCCTACGGCTCGCCTTCTGGACCACTGGTGAGGAGTTAGTCATTGCATGTGTTTGACTGTGACCAAGACAAGGCTAATACTGTGCCCTGGTTGCAGCTGGCTCTGACATACACAGGGTTTCAGGGAGACCTAGAGCTTTAAACTCACAGCTTAGAGCCATTTGTTAAGGACCAGCCACAGTGGATGTTGGTTCAATGAAAAAAAAATGTACATATTGAGTTTATTTATTTTTATAAAATTTTAATTATTTTTATTATTATTATTTTTGAGACTAGATCTCGCTAACTTTGCCTGTGGAACTGCAGGCTCATGTTGCCCGGGGTACCACAGACTCAAGCAATCCCCCAGCCTCAGCTTCCCAGGTAGCTGTGATTACAGGAACGCACCACCACGCCCAGCTATAATTTTTTGGAACTAGGTCTGGCTATGTGCCCCTGCAGGACTTGAACTGCTATCCCTGGCCCCAGCCACAGCTTCCTAGGCTGCTGCTTACAGGCATGCGCCACCATGCCCGGCCTATTTTTATTCCTCGGTAAATGGTTTTTGGGATACCTCCCTCTCCCTCTGGTGCCCCTTCTGTTCACTCAAACCCCTCTCTGTTGTTTTCTAGTCTATGTTAAGTCCATCAGTCTTTCTTTCTTGTGGCAATATCCTTTCACTGGGTGAGGGACTGAGTTCTTGGGACCAGGTGAACCATGCTGGTAGGTTTTCAGTGTTAACCTTGCATTGGGACCGGGCACGGTGGCTCATGCCTGTAAGTTTCAGCCTATGAAGCAGCAGAGATTAGGGATCGCTGTTCGAGTCCTGCCTGGGACCCGTAGCGAGACCTAGTTCCAAAAAAAAATAACTGGGCGTGGTGATGCATGCCTGTAATCCCAGCTACCTGGGAAGCTGAGGCTGGGGGATTGCTTAAGTCTGTGGTACCCCGGGCGACGAGAGCCTGAGGTTCCACAGGCAAAAATAGCAAGACCTAGTCTCCAAAAAAAAAAACCCCTTGTGTTGGGGCAACCCATCTATATTTATTTGTGGTCTGTCCATGTTTTCTCTTTGCAGGCCGTCTTCTCCCATCCCTTCTCTGTGTTTTGTTGCTTTAACTTATGGTTCTGGCATCTGGTTTAGGGGGCCTCACTTCCAGCCAGTGTTGGTAAAGAAGTTTCTCTGTGGATACAGGCATCTGTGAATGGCCATTGTAGACATCTTCTCTGCCTCAGTTTGCAGCTTTGCTATGGGGCCGATGCCCCCAATCTTTGGCCTTCCTCTCCCATGGTGTGGGGAGGGGCACCTTGGTCTCCTAGATGACATCTCGGAAATAAGATCTTGACTCTTCCAGACCCAGTGAGCACGTAGGTGTGAATTCATGACATCATGTTCCCAAGGTTGTTTCTCCAGTCTTGCATGCACTGGTTCTCTCAATATTCCATCTCCTGTGTGTCCAGCTCAGACTTGTGGGCTGGATTTTTACCTGGTCCCTCACCCATTCTATCATTCTATGATGGTGTTTGTATTATTTATGTTCTTCCTCCTCGTGAAGATTAGCTAGAGTGAGAGTGAAATGGAAGGGGCTTCCTCCACCCAACCCCCACCGGTGCGCTGCTATTTCCCTGCATGGGAGTGGGACCCGGATGACCAGGCAGGCACAGTCCCAAGCACCCTTGGGGTAGGGGCTTGGCCAAACCATGCCTCAGCCCACTCAGGCTGGCAGATGGCTGCCCTGTGCAACCATTTGCTGGTGGATGGGGCTAAAACCCCACCTGGGCCCCCCTCCCAGGCTCTCCAGTACAGGGAACCAACCCAGAGTTCCTCACTGCTTTGGTTCCCCACTGGAAGGGGCCCCTACAGCCCAGGATCCACATGGCTGCCTGCTGGTGGGCAGGGCCCACGTTGAGTTTAGTATGTGTACTGTTAGTGTACAGAAGCTAATATCTCTTTTGAAGGCATCTATAACACAGCTTTACCTTGCTATAAATCAAGTTAAGATCATAATAGTGGGAAGTTTTGATCAATGCATACATATCACAAGCAAGCCATGTGCTTCCACATGGATGATCTCATTTAACCCATAAACATTCTGTAAGATATTATTATCATTCTCATAGATCTATCTTAGAAGGTGGAAAAATAAAGAATTCTATAACTGGCCCAGGATCAGAGGGTATATGTGAGGGAACTAAGGTAATCTGGTTTTGGAAAACCTTTCAAAGACAATTTTGTGACCTAAGGATTGGATTTCCATGTAGTAAACACATTGCAATAAATTAATTCTAAGCATAAGTCCTAACTGTGGAAATTCAGACATATCTCAGACACAGATATATAATCTAATTAGGAAATAAGATGTAGACATAAGGAAAGAGTTCAGGGCCGGGCACGGTGGCTCGTGCCTATAAGCTTCAGCCTATGAAGTGGCCAGGGCTGGTTCGAGTCCCGCTTGGGGCCTGTAGCAAGACCTAGTTCCAAAAAAATAGCTGGGTGTGGTGGTGCATGCCTGTAATCCCAGCTACCTGGGAAGCTGAGGCTGAGGATTGCTTGAGTCTGTGGTACCACAGGCAACGAGAGCCTGCGGTTCCAGGCGCAAAAATAGCAAGACCTACTTGCAAAAAAAAAAAAAGGAAAGAGTTCAAAGTAGTAAGGAGTCAGGGCCTTGCAGGACTGTGTGGCAACAGCACTGATAGCCTCTGCCCTTGGAGAACAGCGTAACCATGATGAAGTGTGTTAAGTGACAAAGTGGCACAAAAATGTTAGTGTGGATCGCCAGGTCTAGCTTAAGTTCTTCCAAAAAACGACCTATAGGAATGTGTTATAGATTGGAATGGTCTAGGAGAGCAGCAGAGCTCCAAAAGGGCTATGTTCTGCTTTTGGCACCAATTTACTGAAGATTTTGTGATTATTAGTTGTGCATGTAGGGATGCTTATCTCTACAGAGCCTGGGCAAGCTCGCCTGAAAGTCTGAACAGATGGCTTAAATGTGTGTTATTCACACCTGTTAATAGTAATTGTGCTTTTGTGACTTTTTTTTCTCTCATTCCCCAAGAAAATAAGAGTCCTTGTTGATGATACATATATATTTTTTCCTCCCTAGTCTGTGCCATATGACCTGGCTCTGCCTGGAGGAATCGTACCTCGCCTGCTGATAACAATTATGGGCACAGTGAAGCCCAAAGCAAACAGGTAGAGTAACACTAACACATCCAACACACTTGTTGATTGGTTTTTGAAAAAAAGATGTTTCGAATTTTAGTAAAAGGTTTAAAATTGTGCATTCAGGATCTTGGTAATACCATAGTGTAGCATTAGTCCCTAAGTCAGTATGTGTTCCTCCCCAAGGGACAAGGTTTCTTTCTCCAAATCTTATTTTTCTTCCAGAACCAGAATACAACAGAGTTCTATTTTGTGAGGACAAAGAGGGACAAAGAGGAGAGCAGAAAGACCCAGTCTGTTGGTTCTTCCTATGAATGAAAGCCTTAGAATTATAGGCAAGTTAAGCCTTTGTAAGGTGATGTTTGGCTATCACCCCACTTCTGAGTCACATAGTGCCTAAAATACCCTACATGTACTCTCTGTTTAGAAGACCATCAAAGGTTAGGGTACAAAAACTACCACTGGGTAGAGTTCCAAGATACTCTGAGAGCTTGAATATGTTACTGTCTGCCCTTATATTTGTACAAATCTCCCTGTAATTTGCAGGTCACCGTAAAGTTTTAGATCTTGCATGCGCCTCTGCCACTTTCGTCACACTGCAAACAAGGGCAGAGTCAGATCCCCATGGTGTCTGCCTTCTTTCTGGATAATAAGTGACAGGATGGGGAACACCAGTCTTCTAAGTAGAATTTGTGTAAGGATTTGAAAAGATTCTAGAAGTAATAGACTTCATAAAAAGAATTCAACCTTTGGCCATTGGAACTGGCTTGATTGAGTGAACCTAGATAAAGACTGGGAAAACCTAAGAAAATCCATGCTGATTTGACTGTATTTGGACACCTAGCCCCCCCCCCCTTTTTTAAATCAACATTGTTTATATATATTATAATACAAGAAGCTAAGGATACCTTAAAGCCCTGGAGGCAGGTACCTGAGGTTAGTGGGGCCACTAAGGTTGCTGTAGCCATTAATTAGTGTTTCTAGAGTTTATAGAGAGTACACAAAAGGGTTATAATTCAAACCACAACAAAGGTTTATTCCAGAATCTGAGTGTCTGTCACCTTGCTCCTATAAATCACTAGGAGCCACCCTCTCTGTTACCTGGAGAGGGACTCAGCCTTTGATCTGATCATGCAACATTACAGGAGCCCTTTGACTCCACCTCCAGCCCTATAGTTTTATGGTAGTATCTACCCTAAATCAACTTTTCTTTCCACTCTGCCTATACAGCTTCTGTAAGCACAGTACTTTACTCATAGCAAGTTATAGAACAGTTCAGTCTCTGCCTCTGTCCTTAACCATCTTTCCCTGCAACATAACACAGAACCTAGCATACCTTATCCTGTTCACTCAGGAGTCATATCTGCTTTTCTCTTCTCAAAACCCCTACCCTATAGAACCATACTTCTATCACTTTACTGGAAACTTCAGCTCTAATACTACTAGAGATGTAAATTCAGACTGTGGCAGATCAAACTTTTATTTGAAATGATTAAAATGATCGTAAACAATTCCTTGGTTTTGTAAATCTATGAGAATTACATGGGAAAAATTTTTAAGGTAGTAGAGATGACAGTATCTTCATTTCCACTGCAGAAGAAATATAGCCATTATGGTCAAATATAAATTGTTACCATCTGACTATCTTGATCCTTTCTTTATGAGCTTAATCACTGGAAGATGTATTTGTGGTTGCACTGTCAGTTATTAAATCAAAATAGAGATTAGTGGGTCTAGAATGTAACCTTTGTGTTAAATCAAGTGCACCAGCTGATTCTGATGTTCTCTGTGGCTGTGCACTGAGAAACTAAGGATTAGAGTTACTTTTTAAACAAGGACTTGTGTTTGCTTGGCAGTCAGGGAACCAGGTCAGAAGGTTAAGTCAGCACTTCCATTAATTTGGCTTTACATTGTGGAATATTTTACATTCAGTGTCATGTCTTTACAATTTAGCAACAAGATACTGAACAATACCTACACTAGCTTTTTCCTAGTGTTTTAGAAAGATTAGGTTTGACTAACCATGAGGAGCCCAGGAATTTGCTCATATTTATGTGACTGACTTATGTTTACTAGGTATTAAAAACCAGGGTAGGAAGAACGTATACATTATCTGCAATGTAAGGCATCAGGTGTCCTCTAAGTAGCTTTGAACCTCTATTAGGAAACCTGCAAGATTTTCATGCGTTGAGGCAGTATAAAGAGGGAATTATAACTGAATAGAATGATGTGACCAAAGACAGAGGCAAAAATATTCAACACATACTGCTTTGTCTTTTTTTTTTTTTTTTAATGGCAATGAAGGTCTGATGGCCTATAAGATCTATTAAACCAATAAAGAAAATGTGTTAGTTCATGTGTAGACAGACCAAAAATAAAAAGCCAAGATACAGACTCAAATACATATAGAAATTTAGGGAGCTATTTCAATCAGAACAGTTAGACTGCTCTTTGTTGGACTGTTAGCTTTCCATTTCTGCTGTTTTGGTCAGTTCTCTTCTACTTTTATGGACTGCGGCCAGGTCTTGATTGAGTTCTTATATTCCTGCTTTGAGCTTTTTCTTTATTCTGATTTGCTCATCATTGTAATTTTTAATTTCACAGTCAAATGTTTACAATGTTTATCTGTTCCAAGGTAATGTTTACTTCATTTTTTATGGAACGATTTCATTGCGCTGTCATTTTTCTAACCTTTATATAGTGTCTTCTTTTTTGGTGACCCATCTTTGGTCAAATGGCAAATTAATGGACCAATTCTTTGCAAGAAATGCCTGTCTGGGAGTGGGAGGGGTTTAAGCAAGAGTGATGGGATAAATCTTTGGCCTTGGCAAAAGGCTACTTCACTGCACAGATGATTTGCTATGTCTTCAAACAGTGCTCTATCCTACTGTGCCTTTGGTGTCTTGCTTCTCAATACTCTGGTTGTATGCTGAATACTTGGCCTAATACCCTTTTCTGCTTTGAACCCAAAGCAGAAGCTTCCTGGGATTTTGTAAAACTTTCCTGGATTTTGTAAAATGCTTTGATATTTAGAAAACTGTATGTTATTCACTTGATAATATACAACTTAAATCATTTTACTAATTCTGATCTTTGGCTTAAAACAGACTTACTTTAGATTTCAAAAAAGGAAATGATATTGCTTTCCACTTTAACCCACGCTTCAATGAGGACAACAAGAGGGTCATCGTTTGCAATACAATGATGAATAATGTCTGGGGAAAGGAAGAAAGACAGATGGTTTTCCCATTTGAAAGTGGTAAACCCTTCAAAGTAAGTTACTGCTTCTGTTCTCTACTGATAAAACCTGTTGCTCACGGGGACTCACTCTAAAACCTCAGCACACTGGGAAACAATTTTTATCAACTATTTTGGGACACATAACCAGTACATCTATCTACCTACTCTACAACACCAAGCTCAACAGGCTGGAAACATGCCTAGAATGGTACACTCCCAGCTTCATTCAGGATCCTTGTTCCTCAAAGTTTAAGCTTTTCTGGAAACAAATACAGAATCTTAAAAAAAAAAAAAGTTCTTATAGTTGACCAGTTGGCATGCTGGTCAAAACTTTTTTTTTTTTTAACTTAAAATGAATACGTTGTCTTATGAGAAGAAAAATTTGTAGATTTTTAAAATTAGCAAGTCTTCCACCCTTTACCCCACTCCCACCCCTCATCCTCACAAAGATTTGTAACTTGGGGACTATCTCCTCAGTATTTTCTATGACATACAATAGTTTTTAAAGCATTGCTTCAACAAGTATTAAGACCACAGTATTAGGTTAGGGTTGATGTCGAGCAGGCAATGAAACTGCTAGATTGAGCTTCTCAAAGAGATGAATGGGGACCATATTCTACATATGGTGGATAGCTTTCCAAACATAACTTTGCTACTTAGCATTTCATTGTCTAGCTATATGGTAATTTGATGAAAATTTGGAGTATGGAGATATTTCAAACAAAACCTGGAAATGTTTAATTTCACTAAAATAGTTTAATAAACAAAAATAAAAATATATATATTGTAATAATTTTCCTTATAAACCTTTGCTTCCAAAAGAAATTTTATTCAAAGAATGTTACACTTTAAAATTTAGATAAGACTGCCAAATTGTTATTTCAAAGAAACTGAAAGTGCTTAAAAAATGATCATTATCAATTTTCTATAACACTAACCATTCCATTAAGAGATTATTACTAACCGTTCCATTAACAGATTATTACTTTAGGGTTTTTACTTTTAGGTGTTTTAGGCCATACAGAAATATATTTGGTAGACAAATCACTGTTCTTTTCCTTTATGTTTATGACTCCATCTTATCTTTAAATCTTAGTCTGTTTATTTTCGCTGTAAAATTATTTTTCCAACTTTAACCAGTCATGATTACAAAGATGAAATATCGACATCTTGACCTCAGATCAGACTGGTTTTGAAATTAATGGACATTTAACAATTTTGTGCTTGTGACTTTTCAGATACAAGTTCTGGCTGAACCTGATCACTTCAAGGTTGCTGTTAATGATAATCACCTGTTGCAGTACAGTCATCGGTTAAGAACCCTCCAGGAAATCAACAAAGTGGGAATTTCTGGAGACATAGACCTCACCAGTGTCACACACACTATGATTTAATCTTATAAGGGGTGAATACTTAAAAAAAAAAAAGTTAAATATAACCCTACATGTTTGAATTTTGTTTCACTATGAGTAAACATTTTTCTGCCTATTCATAAACATCTTGTAAATCAACTGTTTAATAAACTAAGAGTTACCTGTCGTTACATGTCACTTGAAGCTGTTTAAGAATTCTGAGGGACTGCTCTTGCAGTTTACAGCTAGGGGCGCTGGGGTCAGCTGGTACAGGTTTGGGCAGATGCTCATCTACCACCCTGCAAGGGTCTGAAGCTAGAATGACCAGTTAGAATTCTTGAGGGGGACAGATCTTTATGTCCTCACTTTAGTAAGTGAATTCAGGCTTTCTAGGAAAAGGTACATGAGTTAGGTAAAGTGGCTCTCCTTACCTAGTGATGCTGAGGGCTTTCTACCAGCACATCTTCCAGCAACTGAAATGCCATATTTAAAAAACTAAATTCCATATATTAACATTCTGGTTTTGATTGCTGTACTCCTATGAATCAATGGAAAGATACAACCTTTGGAGAATAGAGGGCACTAGGTTTACACAAAATTACTTAAGTCCTCTAAACCGTGTTTTCTTAGTGTGTGAATGGGCAATATATTTTTTGTAGCATTATGTTGTCTTGGATAGTTTACAAAAGAGTTGTCACAGGCCCTCAAAAAAATGCAAATTCCCTTTAAATTTTGGAAAGATTCTTGCTCTACCCAAGCAATTTTCTTTCATTTTGGCTTTAAAGATTTTCCTAATACCTCATAATTCTATACTAATTGCTCAAGAACACTAGTTATGGGGGACATAGATGATTGCCGAACTAACACTCATTCCTCACTTCCTGAAAGTCAGTTTTATTGATGTGTGACCTCCAGATTCAGTAGGGAATCCTGATCAGTTTAAGCCAATGCCCTTCTGACTCTTACTGATGTACACATGGAGGTGTGGCATTAGTTGGCATAACCAGACCAAAGGAAAGACGGTAGCTCTGATTACCACCATCAGCTACCTTCTGACTCCGAGAGTATCCAGCCTTACAGGAAAAGCCAGTACCAAGAATGAGTGAATAAACTCAGCAGAATGTTGGACGTTGGTGCTATTAAGTGCCTGGAGTCAATCTCACAATTTGTGAAATAACACATTTTCTTATTGTTTAGTAATAGTGAAGAACTCAAACACATCTAACAGCCAAGTTTTCCAAACAACGGCACATCTTATTAACTACTTTCTCCTCCCCTCACCCAAAAAAAATCATGTTTAATGGCATGATCTTATTTTCAGCTACTTTATCTTCAACGGCAAATATTTCATGTTGTATATTGATTGTTATAGATTCTAAGTCCTGAGTAACTTAGCACCAACCTATTTTATATGTTCATAGCCCTGGACTCTTAAAAAATCTCTAAAATTAGGCATACGGAGAACATCTTTCTAACCCAGCACTTCCTATAGTCCAGAACATGTTGCAAAGATTTAATAAACGCTATCTTTCCTACAAGCCTACAACCAAAAACAATGCACTTTGTTTCCTTGTTTGAAAACATCTAGTCTTAGAGGGCTATCCACAAAGTTATCAATTGTTTGGTAACTATCTCCAACCTCAACTCTTGCTGAAACAAATAACTAGACCCAGGTCTGGTTACAGATTTTAGCTTTTCTGGATTTTCCTGATGCTGTTATCATACTGGTCCTGTCTTACAATTCGACAGGTAAGTTTTATAAAAGAGAAAACATTTCAAAAAAACATTTCAAACAGTGTTGATATAATTCTCTTAGTGGAAAGATAACATTTCCTTCAAAGGCTATCACATAGCCATATCAAAGAGAAAATGAAAAGAAAAAGACAGGAATTTAATGGGCATCTGCAGTAATTTAGCCATTTGAAAATACAGCATGGAAACTTATTTCAGGACCCAGAAAGTTCATCTAAAGAAATTTCATACAACCTGGCAAATATATCAAATGGTTCAACATCATCAACCTTAAGAGTTCAAACTTAGAAGACAGTATAAAGTAAACAAATATCTCTATAAGTATTTAATATTATTTTGATTAAACTGAAGAAGCTTAGAAGCTCTTAAACTTAGTTTGAAACATTCCAAACAAGAGAGACAAGGCACAATATTTTTATTCTGCATGGTTGGTGTACAAAAATATACCCTACTTCCCTCCAGAAATAGTATCATAACTAAAACACACTTTGATAAACTATGTTAAAACATTGTATGACCTATATAAATGAATTGTGGTAAATACAAACACAGTCTTGAAGTTTTCAATAGTCTAAGAGTATATCACAGCACTGACAATGTAAAGAAAATGTCCGATTTTGAATTCAAAGTTTTTCTGCTTGTTCTCCACTGCGGGGCCTTAGAGGTGAAAAGGCAATCAAGTTACCACCAAAAGAAACATGTCTGGCATATTCTTGAGGTCTCTTCTCCACTTGTGAATGGATTACTGCAGTTTTTAGGCCAGGCTAAAGAAGAAATTCAGAGACGTCACCAAAGTACATCAAGAGTTTTACTGATTAACATTGCAATTTAATAGTGGGTTCTTTAGTAAATAACATTTTCCCTATGTAACAATAAAATTCCTAATAATGATTATGCTTATTCTATAGATCTAACTTCAAATATGTAACTTAAATTGAGGAGATATGTTAAGAATACATGCTAAAAATCTGATTAGTAATATGTGAATAGACCAACAGCATATGCAGTAGGAATAAAACAGACCCTATACTAAATCACAGGTAGATTCCACAATCCTATCTGATATAACAACATTTAATAGGTCTTGCCAGTTTAATGACCTTGGAATCCTTTTCTTACTCCTTCTCAAGTCACACTTCAGATATAACAGTGCTACAGAAAAATAACTTTGGTCTAAGATAGGTGGGCCAATTTTAAAAGATAAATCTAAATTTGAATATGGAAATAGAAAAGAAATCAAAGGGAGATGAAATTATAAGGCACTAAGATTTAGTAGAAGGTAATGTGTAAGATAAATGTGAAGCATTTTTAATCATTATAAAGAACACTCCTGAATAGGTTTATGTAAATTGCCCTAACGCAGAAGACCCCAACTCTCTAAGTCTACAATTAAAGAAGGCTAAGATGAAAAAGGAACAGCAGGTGTGTCACAGCGGCATGGCTCATTATGCTCCTGGGACACAGAGCAGTCCAGAAGTCTAACCCCACAGAAAACAACTTTGAAAGATAACAAAAGCTAAGATATGCACAGTTTTTTAAGGATTTGGAGGTTCAAGGAAGGCTGGTTGTTGTCAGATTTCGTGAGGCTAGAAAAAATTATTGCTATTTGAGCTTATCTTTTCTTAGTGAATTTTTTATATTCTGTAATCAAAAATTAGTAAACCAGGGCCACTCACTGATCCATTTGAACAACTCCTAGAAAAATTCAAAGTAAGGCTGTAAACTAGGGTTGTCAACACTGGCACATATTAAAATTACCTGATGAAGGTCTTACTCCAGATCATTGAAACAGATATATGGGGATAGACTGAAAATCAATGTTGTAGTAAATATTTTGTAGACAAGAGTACTATTTCATTCATGTCATAGTTCTAGCATCCAGGAATGTGAATCAGACAGCTCTGCCTTAAGAGGAATTTATAGTTAATAAGTGATGTAGGTTCCTTAAATTATGTTTTGTGATTATAATATATTCACAGTTATCTCAGTACAAGATTAAACATGTGTACTGTATGCCTTATGTGCCTATGATTACGTGTCCCTAAATATAAATTAACATGGGGAGAGATGATAGCTTTTACAAGAATTCACAGAATAGTTAAGGGAGAACTATAAGACTAGATTTAGAGGCAAGAGTTCAGCAAATGGAAAGGCTAGGGAACACATAGATAAAATAGCAGGGCAAAGAGTAATCTCAAAAAAATTAGAATGAAAATAACCAGTGATAACTGAAGGTAGGATAGATGTTATCTCCCCAACTGTGTGCTTTGAATGGGCAGAAACCTTGCCTTATACATTTCGCGTACCTTATACATTTCTTGAGAAATATTCAGGGTAGTCTAAGTCATGTTATTAGATAATGAAGTATATCTGTCATAACCAATGTGCTATACAAATCATACAGGGAAATAACTCATTTAATACTAAAACCTACTATATTTAAACACAAATAACATGAAATTTTGTTCCCATTTAGATAAGAATAATGAATGAACTTGAGTAAAAACAAAGGTAAGATATAAAATTTAAACGCAGCA
Source organism: Uropsilus gracilis (assembly GCA_004024945.1). Classification (NCBI taxonomy): domain Eukaryota; kingdom Metazoa; phylum Chordata; class Mammalia; order Eulipotyphla; family Talpidae; genus Uropsilus; species Uropsilus gracilis. The sequence continues at coordinate 39,292 of PVHY01011570.1, forward strand.
TGCAAATTTTAAAATTAGTAACATTCATTTTAAAAAGCAAATCTAGAATACAAAGGAACTTTTCAAATTAAGATGGCAGACTTACAGAATCAAGATGGTACTCAGTCGTGAAACTTTCATGATCAAATAGTACTGAAAGACAAAAAAAATTAACTTTGAAAGAATATTCTCAATCAAAAGTTGTTAGAAATGAGCAAAGGCTTAAAAGATATGAAAAGTTACATATATCAAACACTAGAAAAAAATGTAGGTCATCTTAAGCTGTAATATTTTTGATAAATTCTCAGTCTTAATTTCAGTAACAGTCTGCCATGCTTGTCAAACAAACATGACAAAACATGACAAAAAAAGCTTTGTCAAACAAAGCTCATGCTTGTCATATTAAAGGTTCCCCCCAAAAAGCTATACGCAGAACATGGCTAGAGAACACCAAGTATCTTGCTAAGGTTGTGTTTATTTTGCCCTAGGCCCTAACCACAACAGCACCAGAGTAGGTGAAACGATCACATGTTATGACAAAAATACATGCCATTTCCTGCTGAAGGACAATCAAAACGAAGCAGGTACAAAACTGCACTAGGAGAGAAAAATAAGGCTTTATGAAGGAAGGTTTAAGGATTATGTTGAAAAGGGGAACTGAAAAACACTTCAGGGAATTTTACAATTCTGAAACTTCACTAACAATAAAGGATGTCAAATAGGTTCGATATGAAATACTACTTAGATCCAGTGTGTTTAGTATCTGTTGACTTTTAGTAAGTTTACCTCAAAAAGTTTGTGGTAGAGAATGGGGAACTATATCAAACTAATTCTTCCAAGATCTTTACTCTGAGTGTTCAACTTGTAAACCTTTACTTAGAAACAGACATCCAAAAGTATTTACAATAATTTATACATCAGGCCGGGCACGGTGGCTCGTGCTTGTAAGCTTTAGCCTATGAAAACGCCCGGAGCTAGGGATCGCAGTTCGAGTTCCGCCGGGGCCCGTAGTGAGACCTAATCCCAAAAATATAGCTGGGTATGGTGGCGTGCGCCTGTGATCCCAGCTACCTGGGAAGCTGAGGCTGGGGATCGCTTGAGTCTGAGTTACCCTGGGCAACGAGAGCCTGCGGTTCCACAGGCAAAAATAGCGAGACCTAGTCTCAAAAAAAAAAAAAAAAAAAAAAAAAATTATACATCAGTCCAAGTTCATTTGTTTAACAAAGTTTTATTTAAATATATTTAAAAGACCTCACCTGATTGAGAAATTTTAATTCCTTCTTCCTGTGAAGTATTATTCTGTGGTGGTATATTTTTTTCAGGGCTAATCATCAAAACATCCTGGGCTGTAATTGATGAATTTAATTCCATTCCCTCCACAACATCTGAAATTTCTTCTTTTCTGTTAGCATTAGTATTATATGCCACTTGACTGGCAAACAGTGGTGAATTCATTCTTTCACTGGATAAATGAGTCCTTTCGAAGTATATGTCATTTATAGCTACATCCTGAAAATAAAAAATGGTTATTACATTTAATTACCAAAAATTGAAATGAATAGAAAAAAATCTCATGGTATTAGAAATAAGAAAAACCGAAGAATTACACAGGATAAAGAACACAGTAAATCCTTCTTACTTTTTTTTTTAAGTTTTTACTCACAGTAAAAACTTCTTACTTTTTGAACAATTAGTCAGGTAATATTATAGCACAAGTATGACTGAAGGAAAGTTTCTTAGCAAGTACCTATATATACTGCAGAGACTGGCAAACATTTTCTGTGAAGGGCCAGATACTAACATGTTTAGCATTGTGAACTGTACAGTCTCTACCATAACTACTCAATTCTGTTGTAGTGCAAAAGCAACCTGTTATAATACATAAATATGTGTGGTTGTCTTAGAATAAAACTTTGTTTATAAAAATAATGTTTATGAGTTGAAATTACAAAAATGGCAACAAGAACTGTCATATGATTTATTCAGATTTCCAATAGAAATCTGACAGGTTGTTACTAAGTTACTGTACATATTATAAGTAGATAATATGCCTGACAATCTACTATCTGAAATAGGACTTACATGATTTACTTCAATTAAACCTTGCAATCCAGGACTCTGAGCATCTTTTTCTATGCTGTTCCTGAAAAATAAAAAAAGGACCAGTGTACCTAGGTCATTTAGACATATTGCTATTGTTTGGCTTGTGTTTTGAGACTATCCTTTATGGGTGGCAAGGTGGATCCTGATTCATTATTAGGTCTCCTCCAAATAGATTACTTTGGGACTATAGTTTACAAACCAAACAGATTCATCCCTAAAAAGTTCACTAGATTGATACTGTGTTGGCCACTCTATCAACAACCCTGTGAACCGCAACCAAACCCAGAGTTACATACAAAAGAAAGGTGAGTATAAACCTGACTTCTAGGGGAGGTTAAAGCAACAGCTCTCTCATTGTAAAGCTGGAACAATAACATATTTACTTGTTAGGTATAGCACAAAATATTCTAATCCTCAAATTTTTAGTGTGCTTTATCAGAGACATGTAACTGTCTCAACCTCTTACAATTAGTGTTTGTTTTTTTTTAAAAAAAATATATATCCATCCTCTTTTTCTTTTCTTGCCCAGGGTTGCCTGGGGTTTCGTGGATTCACGTGATCCCCAGCCTCAGCTTTCCAGGTAGCTAGGATCACAGACATGTGCCACCATGCCCAGCTATTTTTTGAGACTAGGTCTCGCTATGATGCCCCTGGCAGGTCTCGAATCCACGGACTCAAGCAATTCCTAGTCCTGGCCTTGCTCAAAAGGCTGGGATTAAAGGCACGCGCCACTGTGCCTGGCCTCATCCTCTATTTTTCTAGTTTTCGATTTCACTCTGCCTTATTTTACAATATTGTTTATTAATACAACTACGGATCTTAGTAATGATAAACCACAGAAACAAAATAAAGTAACTTGCATTTATGAAATGACAGTAAATTGGTATTTTATAATCCAGGTTTCTAGAACATCCAAAATATTTTAGGATTAATATTTGGAGATTGAATACACTTCGGTTTATACTAAAAATGAGAAATTCAAAAATTGTTTGATGAAATATTAAGAACCAAAACTTTGATCTGCTTTCCCTACTTCATAGTATATTCCCTTTTAGATGGTCTTATTTGCTACAATGACAGTTTCTAGACTGTTCATCTTCAGATTAATAAATTCAATAGTCGTCGCTTGGGTTCAGGTTGTAATTCTATTTTGTACTCACTTTAAAGTATCTTTTTCCTATCAAATTTCAGGATATTTATGTTCCTTGCACAAGGACTATCCAGATCATTTTGATGCATCTATGCAAAAGCAGTACTCTGTAGCAGAAAGACTGTAAGCAGCATCAGTTTCTCCAATTATAAGCCAAATTAGTATACTTACTACATTTTTAAAATTTTAATTACGAAATTTTCTTAGTTGAAAAATGGTGACCTAGAACCTCAGAGTTGTTTGGAGGATTAAATGATATGACACATTATGAATTTAGAACCATGTTTAGCCCATAATTATAGAGAACACATCAACTTCTTTTCTGTGCTGTTTTGTCAAGAAGCAATCTCAAAGTACTTTTTAGAAAGACTGGTACAAAACTACCTACACACTTCCAGGCAACACTGAAAGGAGACACTGGCACTACTGTTTTGCAGATGATAAAACTGAAGCTAAGCGAGTTACTTAACTTGTCCCAAAGTTCTGCAGAATTTTCCCTTCTCGTCGATGATCATTAGCCAATCTGAAATGCTAAGCCTCAGTTTCCTCATTTATAAAACAGAAATACATGCCTTGCATATTTCACCAGGTTAACAATCTGACATGGTATGTAATATCAGCATCTGTTAAATTCTCATTAACACATAAAGAAATACCTGTTTTCAGGAATGCTTGATAGAGCAGCCTCATCAATATGTTCATTATTGGTACTCTGTGGGTTTGGATTCTCTGGTGATACAGTTTGTGTTGGCAGATCCGTCTTAGCCCTGTGCTCCAACACAGTTTTGCTTACAGATTTAGGTGTTTTAAGCCTTTGAGAAAGACATTCAGAAGAGATAGAAAGTTCTAGAAAATGAGAGAAACCAAAAAGTAATTTCATTATTTTTCATTATAATTAAGAAGACCATGCAAATGCTTCCTCCTTTCCCCTGCCTAGGCTTTGTTCCTGGTTTAAAAGGCAGGATATCTATAAGAAAAAAAAAATTAAAGGAGATACCAATAATATGAAAAAGATGGATTCTGTGGGTGAGTAGGATACTACTTAGTCCCTAAAACACACATCAGGAAAGATGGGAATCAACATAACTTATACCCTTAGCTCTACTCAAAACTATTGGTGACCTCAAGTATATCTAGAAATAGAGATAAACATGAAATGACAGACTGAAAGACTGGTTTAGAGTCAGTTTAAAGAGCAACTGAATCCAGATTCCTTTCCTCATTCTGTACAGCTGGGCAAGTATACAAAACCTACCACCAAAATAAAAAAATTAGAGATTTCTTTCCTGAAACAAATTCTCAGGAACAGTTAAAAGATGAGCATTTTGTAGAAAATGGGGGAGGGGGGGAACGGACACGGAATTAAATAAATATTTACAAATAAACTATTGTGATATTCTGCCGACCTCACACATGGCCCTGGAAAGGCTGGCACACAGAATTACATTCCCAAGACAGAAGATTTGAAGAATCTGCTCTGGAGAATCTACCCTATGAGAAAAGAACACAGTGATGGGTAGGTTTCCAGCATAGAGGTCCAGTTAACCCCCCACTAAAGACCCTACCTACATGTTGCCATGTGGAACCCCACTTTTAACCATGAGCAGGCAGTGAGTGATTACCAGATAGCTAGGAAAGACTATGGTATGAGACAGAAAATACAACTAGAGGGATAAAAGTATCTTAGGAGAAATAGTGACTATACAAGGGGAAGAAAATTTTTATTAAAAGCTATCCGTAGTGTCCTCAAAAAGACAAGTACACTTATGAAATACAGAATGTTACATACAAATGTAAAGTGGGAGATTCAGAAAATAAAGAGTTCTCAGAAATTAAAAACTTCGTAAAGAAACACGAAAAGTTAAGGAAATCTACAGGAAAGAATGACAAAAGTAGCCTGTATACCAAGAGAAAAATACATGTTTCTGAAAGATCAGAAAGAATAAAAAAATGAGTAAACCAAAGGAATAATTAAAAAACAAAACAAAACCCCCTAAACGTTATTTAGTTAGAGGTCGATAAACTTAAGTCTCTAAGACTGGATAAAAAGTGGTTACCTCTGGGGGGGTGGGGGTGACAAATATAAGTGGGGCTTCTTGGAGGATCACTCTTTTGTAACAAGCCTCACATAAACTATGTGCTCTATCACAAAGACTCGATTTAAAAAGGATCAATTTTCCCATAAATTTTAACCACCCTACCTATAAGTGCTCAGATGGATACAGGGAAGAATAGGTGGTGACAAATTGATAGCTGTGGAAGCACTGAGTCCTTTGGAAGTAAGTAGCAAAGAGTCATGTCATTAGCAGTGGGCAGTAGCTGGGCAGCCAGGGAGGACAGTCACTTAGAGTAAGGGAAGCACACCAAACCCATTCCTCCTAAATTAACAAGGCGGTTATAATATACTCAAGGTGATAGATTTAGATTTTAATGTCAGTACAGATAGCAGCTCAGGTTTACTTTCAGAACACTTCTGAGTGGGCAATCAAATAACAGAGAGAAACAGTTCTTCAATTTGGTAAGTACTTGAATAGGATCTGACCCCTTTCTCCTCAAAAATAAACACCTAGCACTTAAACCACTGTCAGGTATGTCTACCAAGACTGAAGGAACAAATCAACGATAACTTCTTGTTTAGGACTGACAAATAATTGCAATATAAATAATAAATTCAATCTAATATGGATAGTCTATGAAAAATAACATTTAAAAAATACAACCAGAGTGAGAAAATCATAAGGATAGTTTCCTAAAGTATTTTAAGCTGATTTCTCTGTAATATTTTAAGTAAAGAAATTAGTATGTTTATTGTGTTTCAAAAACATCTGCATAAAAGTTTTACTACAAATGAAGCATTTGTGCAACTAAAACCATATCTATCTTTCATAAACTTTTAAAAGCACAGCTAGAGAAGTGTGATGGTTTGCCACCTAAATTTCCTTTGCATCTTAAATTCTAGTCCAACTAACCTGACTAAAATCACCTAGCTTCTCATGCTTCCATCACATCCCTTAACCTGGTGGGCTCCTTACACCTCACAGGACTGTGGAATGAAGTGGTAATAAAGGATATGAAATCACTTTAGAAATATAAAAGCAAATTTTAGAAGATATATTAGACTGAAAGTAATCTAATCATACCCATCAAAATGTGATTTGCTTGTGTAAGTAAACATGTAGTTTACTTTCCAGAAGCAGCACTTTCCACAGAGCACTTACATTCCTTCACATGAAAACTATTTGTATTCTTACTCAAACTCACATCAAACCAGAATATTTCTCTTAAGTAGTCTCAGCAGAAAACAAACCTGAAAATGATTTAACAGGACTTTCAACTCTGAAAAATCCAGCATCAAACACGATTTTATCAACTTCTTTTGGCATTACAGAGTCTGCTGATGCAGCAAGATCTTCCTGCTTAATTCTCGCTCTCATTGCATTCTTGATGGCAGCAAGGCGATTTCTAGCTGCAATTCTTCCACCATCGTCTTGTTTGGGTTTACTTGCTATACCTGAGACAACTTTTTTCTGCAAAGAGAAATTATGACATTTATTAAAACTACTCATCATCTTAGAAGAAAAATATACATAAAAATTACAACACATTCATCACACATAGTAAGTTCCAACTAAGTGCTAAACATGCTAGAAGTCAAAAGATAAAGCACAAACTTCCTGCCCCAAAGAGTTCCCAAAGTGCACAACAGAAGAGTTAGATATGGCTGCTAAGAAAGATGAATGTCATGTTAGAAATAAGCTCAGGGGAGCCCCGTCCGCCAGCGGGTGATGGCGGACGCCCGCGACCCAGGCAGAGGCTCGGGCGCCCCGGACCCCCTAGCCAGCGGGGGGCAAGGAGCGTCTGGCCGCACTTGGGTGAGCTCCCCAGTGGGAGGTCAGGGTAGGGGGCGGATCCCCACCTGTCAGGCCGGCCTGGGCAGCACCGTGAAGCCCCCAGCCCCCGGAAGCCGGGGCACATGGAGGGACCAGCGGTCCCAGGTCGGCCCGCCCCCACGCGCGAGCAAGCGGGGGGTGGGGGGGGCTCCATATCTCTTTTCCTCCAGCTAAACCTCAGAGCAACCAGAATAGATGCAACAGCAACCCCAACATAGAACGGGTGAGGGACCAGGCAAAAGTCCAGCCCACAGACCGGAGCTGGACACAGCAGATGGACAACCAAATGAACCAGTACAAGTAAGACCAGAAAAACAACCACAGAGACACAATGTCACCAGGTGCACTTCTACACTGTCGGGGCCAAAACCCGGGACTTTAACTTGGAGATATATTCAAGGAGAGCAACACACCCTCCCCTCATCAAGGGAGAGGAGAGGATGACCAAAGAGGGGATAATGGGCCCCACATCAACACTGCAAACTGAAGCAGAGGAGATGATCTTCAAAGGCCACTCACAGAAGCCTGAACTCATGGGCCGGGCACAGTGGCCTGTGCCTGTAAGCTTCAGCCTAGGAAGCGGCCGGGGCTAGGGATCGCGGTTCAAATCCCGCTGGGGGCCCGTAGCGAGACTTAGTTCCAAACAATAGCTGGGCGTGGTGGCGTGCGCCTGTAATCCCGGTTACTTGGGAAGCTGAGGCTGGGAATTGCCTGAGTCTGTAGTACCCTGGGCAACGAGAGCCTGCGGTTCCACGGGCAAATATAGCAAGACCTAGTCTCAAAGCTTGAACTCAAAGAAATTTCTTGACCAACACCGACAGGAGACAAGACCCCCAAAGCCCGACACCAGACCCATAAGGAAAAGCAGCAAAGCAAAGGCGAGGGGATTGGATTGGAGAGGAAGGCCTGCAGCAAGAAAACATGGACAGATCACAAAGGAATATAACCTGTCCACCAAACACAATCTTAAGACTGAAAATCTAACAGCAAGGGGTGCCGGGACCCAACAACGCAGTCCCTCACCCAGAGAAAAGACACTAACATAGGAAAGAGACTAATGGACTCAGCACAGCTAATAAATAACAAAGAGTGGGGTGTGAGAGAATGAAGGGAGCACCGGAGGGAGGAGGGAGGGGG